>CAMOHE010030629.1:0-40497 GCA_946598075.1 Artocarpus hirsutus
GACCGTCGTTCCAGGCAGAGTTGAGCAGCCCCACCATGGGGGAAATGCTCAGAGTGACCTAGGGAACAAAACCCCCAAGTCAATTTTGGGCTACCACCGCCGTGAACCCAAGATCAGAGCCGTCGGTTTTGGCCGTGGAACCCGTTCCCGATTTGAGTAGATAGAGGCAAAATTGAAAGAAATTGACCCCACCAATGAACTCAAGAGGGTATATTTAGGGGGGGTAGGCTCAAGCTCAGCCGCCAACGGAGTCGATTGACGCCGGTCAAGCGTCGGTCAACGACGGCCAATAGTCGTTTTAGGATTTTGTAATCCAGATCTTCGATCGACGATCCGAGACCTCCTCCCAACTCATTTCAACGCTCTAAATGCAATGTTGACCTCCATTCGAGCTAATTTTACTTTGGTGAAAATCATCCGATACCAATTACACGCGGATCGAGGCGATTCAAACTGTAGTAACGGAGTCCAGAAGGATATTTTCAAGAATGTATGATCTCCAAGAAGCATTCTTAGTCATTCATGGTCACTCAAGGAGCACTGCTGAGGATGCTTCGCATACTGTAGATATAGCAAGGTACAACTTGACCCGCGTAGCTCAGAGTCTAAGTAAGTAGCAATCTCGCCTATGGTATGAACTATATTAAAATACATTGTTATAGATGCTAAGTTTTTAGGATTGAAAGTTAGACAAGGAATGAATGAAAGAAAATAGATTAAGGGCAAAACGATAATTTTATGAAAAATGACTAAAACGGACCCGAAATGACTGATGTCGGGAAACATTTCTTAGTGAGAATTTTTTCATATTATGTATGTAAGGGAATGTTAAAGTTAAGTAATGAGTTTGGTTAAGCTAGGAAATGGACGAAAAACCCGCCAAAGGCAAAAACGTCCTTTTTACAAAAACGGCTAGAACGGAGTCGAAAACTCTAATTTAGCATAACGTTCTTAGACAAAAAATGTTCTATAAGGTGTTAAGTAACGAAACCGCTAATGAAACGGGAAGTTATAAAAAGGGAATGCATGTTTAATGCTTATGTTTTATTATCAATCGAACAGATTGATAAAAAGAAAGTTAATTAATAATTCAGCTGTCGTATGATCAAAACACAAAAGCCGACCAATGGAAGGAAGAAGAACGAGATAGGAATGGGATAGAGAATGCTAGACCATAGTCGGGTAAGTTCAATCTCACCTATAGCATGAAGTAAAAGATTTTCAAATACTTATTTTAATGTTTGCAAATACGTTTACAATGATTATATAAATTGTTTTTAAAAAGTATGTTTGTATTTATTATGCAAAAAATTTTATAGTTTAAAATAAGTTTGCAATGTATTTGCAACTGATATGTTAAAGTATAACTGCATGTAATGTACATACAGTTTTAAAAGATCAGGTAAAAGTTTGCAATGTATTTGTAAAAATTATGTTTAATGTATGTTTTGCATTTTATTAATGCATGGTGTTTTACAGTTTGATAATGTTTTATAATACAAGTTATGATTTGCAAAATATGTTGCGTTCTATATTGCATATGTTATGCAATAAGTTGAATTTGTCAAGCAATAAGTTTTAGAGGGTAAGTTATGACTTGCCAAATGTGTTCGTATTTTATAATGCATTTGTTATGTAATATGTTGCATTCGTTATGCAATGGATTTTATGGTACAAGTTGTGAATTGCGAGTGTGCTTGCATATGATATGATTGCATTTGACATGCTCACAAAAGTTAATAAGAGGGTAATGTAAAGATAAAAACTAAGCGTCGTACCAGCCTTTATGTTATGAGGTAATGAAAGTAAAGTCAAAGTTTGACCTCCTAGATGTGAGGTACATGACCTCGTAGTTCGATGGTCTGAAGCCTTCTGCAAGAGAAGCATCATGTTAATGATCTCATGATTAATGAGTTGGTACGAACACTAAAGTAAAATAAGGAAAGTTAAAGTAAGATAATGAAAGATAAGGAAAGTTAAAGAACAAAGATAGAAGTTAAAGTATGAAAAGAATGATCATAAGATGCTCATAATTAAAAGTCCATAATTGAGCATAAACGAAAGCATGCATTTTAGTTTTGCTTGTTTTCCTTGTTATGAAATATTTAAATGCTATGAAAAACACTCTGAGGAATGTTTATGAAAAACATTTTCATGTTTACAAGAAAAGGTTTACAAAGGACGTTTTAATAAAAACGTTCAAGAAATGTTCCATGAAAAACGCTTATGTAAAACGTTTAAGGAAATGCTTTATGAAAAAAAAATGTTTACGCAAACGTTTTAGAAATGTGTTAAGAAAAACGTTTATGAAAAACGTTTTTAGAAACTTTTATGAAAAATGTTTATGAAAAGCATTTTAAGAATGAAGGCTTTTATGAGAAAAGTTTTTAAAGCATATTTTAAATGATTTGTGATATTACGTTTGAACTTACTGAGCGTAAGCTCATTAAAAGTTTCTTTATGCTTAGGTAATTTATGGGTAACCAGTAGGACCCGTAAGAGGAGCTGGGTGCTATGGAGGGCAGATGCGAAGATGTGGATATGGATACCACTACAGTTTGCTTCCGCGACACAAAGAAAAGGTTTTACACTATTTAATATAATGTTTTCAAAGTTTTTAAGAAAATCAGAGTTTTAAGAAATGTTTTCAAAAGTTTTAAGATACATTATACGAAATGTTTTGTAAAATTATAAAGTGAAGTTTTAAGTTATGATTTAGTAAATGTTTCTTATTGAGTTTTGAGAAACGATTTGAAATGGTTTTAAAAGTAAATGTTGAGCAAGGCCTCAACTTAAATGGCGACAGAAATCGTAATAGTTTTTAAGTACGTTATAAAGAATGTTAAAAGAAAAAAAAATTAATTCAGTATTTTCTTACTAAGTAAGTAAGATTACTGTTTAAATACGATGTTTGAAGTAAGTTAAGTGACGGTCGAAAAGACGGGTCGTCTCATGTAGCATGAGAGAGATTTGTATTGTTTGACTTCAAGCCAATGCTCCAATTACTCTTGTAGTCTGTTTGGTAAATGGATTCGAATTAGTAATTTAATTTGAGTTAATGTGATTTGAATTAGGATTTGAGTTAGTGATTTGAATTGTTATTCGAATTGACATTTGGATGTGCATTTTAGTTTTAATATGAGTATAGAATAAAATTAAAATTTATGTTTGGAGAGGTAGTGAAGATAGTTTTTTATTTTTTAATAAATCTGATAAAATCTTAATATTAATGATCTTAAAAAATATGCAATATAGATCATGATTTATTCCTCTCTTCATTAGAAACACAGTGAAAAAATAAATATCTTAATTGATATCAAATGAAGAAGTTATGATTTTTTTCTCAAATATAAAAGAGAAAATTTTAGTTTTTACTGTAGCAAAGATATCCGAGTATCAAAAGTTTAAGGGGATGAGAACTCTGAAAACTTGGATTCTTGATACTCAAATGATTCAGATTTTGGGGGAAACAAATGCGTATCCCAAGGATTTTTGATAATCGAATCTAAATTTAAGTCTATTGAGTTTAAAGAATACATGAAATAAACATATTCTTAAAATCTCTATATTTTTTTTTTTTTTTTTTGGGGCGGGGAAAAAGACTCTATTTATGCGTTGGAGATCGAGTGCAGTGACCCAAAAAAAAGTCTCGAAAAGAACGTAACGAGGACAAGAGAAGCAAACCACCCAAACTAGCGAAGAATATTGTGCTCCTTTTACGTTCCCATCCCGGGTAAACAACAAAACATTTGGTTTTACAATAAAACATATGGTTTCAAATGAAGTTAAAATGCTCATGAAATGTTCGACAAAATGCACTTCTAAGTTCCGATGAATGAGGCATTTTGATTTTCATTTTCGGCAAAACGAACCATTAATTAGTTCAAGTATGGTGATGGGATCGCATGATAGTAGTAGTAGTTGTTGTAGTAAAGCAGAGGTTAAAAGTCTACTCCAAGTTTTGCCACCGGTTGACTTCTGCTTTCTCTACGGCTCTGCTCGTCATCCCAACAACCATGACAAGGTTTTCTCTATTTACTCTTTAATTTTAATTAATATTGAAGAAGTTGTTTGTATATTTAGTAGTAACTGTTTGTGGAATTGGGCTTTGGCAGTCGAAATCGATAGACTTCATTTTTGGTGTGTCCAAGCCTCTGGAATGGCATGCTCAGGTAACCAACTCCGTTATCTTCTTCCTTACTAGAGAATGTCTCGTTGAATTCTTATCTTTTTTATTTTCTTGTTATTATTATTGTTATTTTTTAATTTACGGGGACAACCAAGAATCTCCAGCTGAACACAGATCACTTTGCTTCATCGCTGATGCGCCTTTTTGGGCCACAACTGGTGCTGCTCTCTTACTCTCTCACTTTCTTACTATGTAGCGCACACACACAATGACACAATGCATGTTTCAACTGACACAATGAAATGTTTCTTCGCTGTGTGTTGTGTTAGATTACCGGAGTTGCTGATGGAATTGGTGCCGGAGTGCACTTCACTATGTCGATTGGGGTGACATGGTACTCATCCTTCCGATCAAGTGTTGGTTTTGGTGGGGGCACAACACACACATATATTGTTTAAATGGATGGAATCAACACTCGGTCCGGTTCAAATTAATTTCTTAAATTATGGCCTTATATATCGCTGCAGTGTGTTTATTGTCTCACGATTTCTTTGACCTGGTGGGAATATAGTTATAATTTCTACATTAGTCATGGAGCACTGGTGTAACTTTATTTATTTAGTGGAGACATAACTGAAACTTTTTTTAAAATATTGTGTACAAAAGTTAATTCTACAATCTCAATAGTAAGACTTGTTGTTCTCAGCACTGTGCCCCCCCGCCCCAAGAACTTTCTAGGATGCTGAGTTTTGTGCCCTTTGATAAAGTGATATAGACATTGTTTGACATTTTACGTCTCTTTTGATCTCTCAAGAAAAACACTTTGCAGATGTTTAAGTATGGAGTTGTTCGCGTGCATGACCTAATTAATGATACACTTAACTGGGAAAGATTCTACTTGAGCAGTCGATTACGGAAGCCAGTGAGTCTTCAGTGTCTTTGCCCTTCCTCCTCTTGTGCTTTTTGTTTGAGAAAATTTAATTGGTTATTTCTTTCTGAAAACCTTGGTCATGAAGCTTATTTTAAGGAAACAAAAAGATAATGTTAAGGGAAAAATATATATATATCTAGCAAATAACTAAATAAGCCAAATTGGTGTTTATTTTCTTAATATTAGTTCCATTCATCTTAATTTAATTTGTTTCACCATTTACTGCATGCTTCTGTGGCATGTGTGACAAAAATGGTTCTGTGAATAGTACTAAATGATATGTTCCCAATCCATGTAAGGAGTAGAAGATTTGAAGGCTCAACTTGAAAACTCCTTTCTACATTCTTGATGTGTTTGTCCGGAATGAATATGTCACAGTGAATTCTATGCAAGATTTGAATCTGTTTTGATCAGGTTCACATATTGGTGGACACACTGGACCTTGAGGATGTCAACTCAGTTAATTTGAGGGCTGCAGTTTCTGCTGCTCTTCTTCTTTTGCCACCTAAGTTTTCCGAGGTCTGTCAATGTCAATGCTCCAGCATTTTATAACTGCAGGATTTTATTTTCTCCTATATTTTCTTACGTTGAATTAGTCTTGTCCTGCCTTTACGCAGGAAGATCTTTATGCCAAAATATGCAGTCTTTCATATACGGGTGACTTGCGTATGCTTTTTGCTGAGGACAGATACAAGGTAAAGCATGAATAAATATTTTTTTCTCTCTTTTAATTTGCTTAAGAAATACAATTTGTATTGTCATCCGATACAAGCTGTGTCTCTGTTGTACAACGGTTTCCTTTTCGTTCTTCCTTCAAATGATTTTTCTTCCTTTTTTTTTTTTTTTTTCTATTAAGATCATTGCAAAAAATAGCAAACATGATATTGCTGCTTAGCAATCATTTTTCCTTGCCGTAAAAATAAAATAAACAATAAAATAAAAAAATGCTGATTTCTTATGTTGAGTGTATTGTACGGTGTTACGAGAGACGTTAACAATTGATTGTTTACTAAAGCGGTGATCCCTTATATGGTGATTATACCTAGTGATGTCGTTGCTAAGACAAAATAACTCTCAGGTGAAGAAGATTGTACAGGAACAGTTTGATTCATTCCAGTCAATGCATAAACCATTTCTTGAGGAGTACAAGGCTAAAGAGTTGCTGAGATCTTCTTCATCTTCTAATCACCAATAAAATAATATCTCAGGTCAGTTTTAATCCTCAAATTTGGATACAAACTTTAGATTCTCTTCATCTGACATGATCATAACACACCGTTTGTTGTATTGCTTGAACTGTAGATAATCTAAATTTCCTTTCTCTGTCTTTCACCAATTGCTTAGTTTCTACTGCACAGGACTGTAGCTTGTTGGCAGCTCATACTCTCGCATCTTCTCTTCCTCAAACGGTAAGAAGCGAAATGGCGACAAAGCTAGGTGGAGACGCACACGAACTTGCGATTAGGTTGAGAGAAGAGGCTGCAAAATGCATGCAGAAGATTCTGAAACGGAAAGTTATGGTTTCAAGTGCAAGACAGGCTGTGTCTGGTCTGCTGGCTGTTGGAGCTTTTAATGGAATGAGATATCTTGCTAGGAAAATGCAAAAGCTTGGGAATCATAATAGATTAACTTTTCCGACCACAAATCAGATTTAACGTGACAAAACCGTGGTAGACAAATGAAAACGGCAATAGGATTTTCAATTTTCGGATTCCGGAATAAAATGAGTGGAAAATTTATTTCATTTTATTTTACTTTTCTGAGCATAAAAACAGAAGACTGATTACATATCATATTACTATTCATTTACATATAAAAAACTGCATATTACTAAAATTAATTTGCAGTATTTATCCAATTGCTTATGATTTTAAATATGTAAAACTAACTACTTTTGAAACAGAATAACACTACATCTTTTTATACACATGTATGTGTACGCAGAAAATACTATCAATTTGCTTTTGAGTCAACTTCCACAATTTTTTTTAAGCTTGCTTTAAAAATGGAAGAAAGAAAAGAAATGATGGGGAGTCGTTTAATTGCTAAAAAAGGAAAAAGATAACAATTTTTACTGAAAATTTTGTTGGGGGTATGTTCAGCATCATTTTCCAAAGACTACTCTACGGCTGCTTGGTCGACCTACTCGGCCAAAGCACTTACAGCCAGAACTACAAACTCCCCTCTAATCGGTGTTTCTCCCAAGGTGCTCCACATGGCCTCCATTGGCCGCCTTGCAAGGCTTTGACTCCTCGGGAAGAATGCGTGATTAGGTCGGATGACATGGCTTGCTTCCAGGCAGCAACTCACCTCTAAAGGTGGACACATGGCCTCCTTTAAACCCTCGGATGGAGAACTGACCTTCCATTGGGATCGTGACACTCGTCACCTACCACCTGACACAACTTGATGAGACACACGGGTCACGGGTCAAACCCACCTAACACCCGGTCCAAGTGATCGCCTATAAATTGAGAGCATTACTGCACCTGAAGGTAACGTGGACTTTCTCACCTAATCCTACTTCTGATCTTGGTTGAACTAGTACTTGACTTGAGAGTCAGAAAGCCCTTGGCCTACACCACACCAGTGTCCCATTTTGATCTTTAAGGCATCCCTCTTCTTGTTGTAGGTTTACCCCGAGAAGCCGAGATGAGCAAGGAAGGCAGTCCTCCCACCGTGTGCAACCACACGTGGAGTTGATCACCAGCTGAACAAGCCAAGCATCAATAGTTTGGTGGTAGAAGGAGGGCCTTGCATCTTTCTACCACTCTTTTTCTTAACACCCATATCTATCAGCGGCCATATTCAACATGGCTACAAGAGGAAACACTCGAGATAAGGCTTCCCGACAGGAGGGGTCGGGGAATACCAGAATCAAAACCAAAACAAGCCTTGCAAGAGGCCCTGCATAGCCAGGTCCAGATCAGGCAATCAGGGCAGTGGAGGAGCAGCCCCGACTGCAGAAGATTTGATCTAGAAATTGACAGCTACGATGCGCTTGCTTACATAACAAATGGTGCAACAACAAGAGCAAGAACAAGAAGTACAATAGCCCCCCCTAACACCTCCTTCTTCTGGCCTAGGAAGACAGGGTAGGTGGTCCAACAGGGCCAAGCGGCAGCTCTCAAAATGAAGGCAACTTTGAGCAGGATAGATCATAGGCCTCAGAAGGTGCATTTAGAAACAATAGGCTACTCAGAGAAGGTTGACTCAGCCTCCGGGATGGTCATGACCACTCCTTTTAAGGCCCCTGAGCTTTAGTCTTTGACAGGTTAGGGTCCAAGGGGCTCGCTCCGCCCACGACCAACCAAAGGCCAGAGATGACATGGTAGAGGGAGAAGCCCCATACAGGATGGAACTACCTAAAGATACTAAGCTGCGAGACCTATAACGACAAATTGATTAGATCCGAAACTGTAGCTATGGGGTTGATGAGGGCGGTATGCCTGAATCGCCTTTACTAATTCCATCATGTGGGCTTCCATCCTGAACAAGTTTAAGGTCCAACAGATTAAGCCTTATGACGGAACAACCACTATGGACGAGCACCTTGAACTTTATAGGGGCCACATGGTGCTCCAAAATGCCAGTGACGCTACCATATGTAAGGCATTCTCATTAATCTTAACTGGTCCAGCACGGTAGTGGTTCATGAGGATAGAACCAGGCACCATGACCTCTTTTTGGTAGCTGTTCGTCTCCTTCTCAATGGCCTTTGCCTTGTCCTGGACAAGGAGGAAGGAGGTGACTCACCTCTACGTCTTCAAGCAAAGAGACAAAGATGTACAGGACTATATTAACCGCTTCATTCAAGCTGCATTGGAGGTGAGGCACATCGAAGATGCGATCGTGAAGCATGCATTCTTAGAGAGGTTGAGGGATAAGGGTCTGATTTGGTTGCTTGCCCTAGAGTAGCCGAGCACCTTTTCCTAAATGCTTGCCTAAGCCCAAAGGCATGCAGACGTGACCGATTGCATGAAAAGTCGCCGGGATAAAGAAGGCAGCAACAAGATGTTAGGCATGTATGCCCTAAGGAGTAAAAATGTAATATGTTTTTAGAGATATTTTTATCAATAAAGAGTTTATTTGTTATTTATATACCAAAATTTTTCCTCCTTATGTTCATATTTGTTGAATGTATGATAAGCAAACAAAAGTTTGAGACTATCGATCTAAACCTTTAAGAATTAGGCATATGATGGATAGATTATGCAGAAGACATGATTCTTAAGGTGACAATCTAAATCATAAAATCCACAAAAGAGGAAATAAAGTTGGGTGCTTTATTCATACAAAGATTGTTATGTTGTCTATGTCCCTAATAGAAGATAGTTTGTCTTGGCTATCGAAGGTGAACTCTGTGAGTTGAAACATTAGCGCATTGTCATAGGTGACGATGTGTTAGATCGTGACATAAAATGAATTGATTTGGATTAATAATTATGTCTCAGCAAATCGATTCACTTTAGATTATCATATGTATTATATCTTAATCCTGAGATGAATAGTGGGCATGTTGTCTTGAATGGCGTCTTTTGATGTACTAAAGGGTGACATCCACATTTTATGTTGGTACACATGCCGGTAAGTTGGAGGCATGACCCTTGCTAGCATAGGCCTGTTATTCATAGATATGGAATCCATAGCTCCGCTTCAAGAGTAGTTGATATCTTCTTATATGCATTATTCTGTAATTGAAAAACTAGAGCGCTCAACCATTTGGATACATAGGTGTAACCGAATGGCATACTGTCTATGGATGGTAAGTTCTCCAATGTTGAGATAATGGAACATAAGATAAAAATAATCATGAAGGTAAGACATAATTTATACTTAAGTCGATTATGAATAATCATATGGGGATACTATACATTATGATATGCCATGGAGACTTAGCTATACGGGCTTCGTAATTCTATGCAGTTCGAGAGCGTAGCTCTAAGCTTTTAGTGGAGTAGCGTTAGAGTAAATAATTATGAAATGTACATCTAGTATATTGGGTTTCATAATTATTAGGAACTTGAACTATATAGGTCCATTAGGTCCATTTTGCAAAAAATCCTATAACGATGCGGCGTGCTTTTCCAATAATTGGTGATTTGTTTCAAATTATCAAATTGAAAATTCGATAGTATCAGATAATTCATGTCTGTTTATCAGTTGAATTAATTTTGTGAAAATTAATTCAAGATACACTTATTGAATTATCATGATCAGAAAATTCATGTTTGTTTATTGGTTGGATTAATTTTGACTAAATTACTTCAAAATAAACTTGTTGAATTATCAGGAATATTTATTTTCCTAGAGATTATCTAGATATGACTGTTTTAATCATATAACTTCTCTATTGAGTTTTTTGAATTAAAACTGAGGCTCTATCCCAAGACTCTCGAGTGGGAAATAAAATATTTGTAGGGATTATTTATCGTAAGTTTGGTAGGTCGATCTTTAAGTTTGGCCTGCTGATAGAACAAGTTCGGTAGGCCGATCTGCCAGTTCGGCCTACCGACCGAGCGATAAATAGATCACATGTTTTCACACGAATTTTATCTGATATTGATTCTGATTTGAATTTTTGAGGCCTTATTTGATAAGAACTAACCCCTGGGCCCAACTTCTATAAAAGGGGAGTGAGACTCATTGTTATTTAAGTTCAGTTGAGAAATCTAGAGTGAGGCTCTACTGGTGAGACTTTTAGACTCCCCGAAAAGCTATTGTTCACAAATCACAAACTATAGCTTTGGGTATTTCTTAATTGGTTGGAAGGAGAGCCACCTGTAGAAGAGATGTACGAGTATGCCCACACACACACCGATCGTGGATAGAGAATAGCAAAGAATACCAGTTGATTGAGGCTCTTTTGGAATGCCTTTCTCTCCACAGATTGCAGAGCTTTTCGACAAACAAGGTTAGTAAGATCTAGTTAATTTATGCATATAGCGTGTCAATCTTGTATTTTAAAAAATACTCTAGAATAAAAATTTTTAAAATTCCACTGTGTACTATCTTTTCCAACAATCATATCATAGCCAAGGTTTTTACATAAAGGCACTTCGATCTGATAGAGGTGGTGACTATCTTTTTGATGAGTTCTTGTGACACATATTAGAGAATGAAATTTTATCCCATTTGACTAAGCCGGGCACTCTGCAGCAGAATGGCATGGCTGAGAGAAGAAATAGAACTTTGTTGGACATAGTCAGGTCCATGATGAGTTATTCATCATTGCCTTTGTCCTTTTGGGGATATGCACTATAAACTGCATGTTATCTTTTGAACAATGTGCCTTCAAAATTGGTTCCTAAAACTCCTTAGGAGTTGTGGACAAGCAAGAAGACATCTTTAAACCATATTCATATATGGGGATGATTGGCTCATGTCCTGTTTAGGGATGCGAATAAGTTGGAAGCACGTTCGAAAGTTTACGTGTTTGTAGGATATCCAAAAGGGACTAAAGGGGGTTATTTCTATAACCCAAAGGAAAATAAAGTCGTGGTTTCAACTTATGTAACTTTCCTTGAGGAAAGTTACATGAACGACTGTAACCCTCAAAGCAAAGTGGTGCTTGAGGAGTTGAGGAGTGATTTGATCACTCCGAGGGTTCCGAATGAAACCATTCCAATCAGTGTAGAAAAATGAACTGAACCTAAACAACAACCTGAGGGGCGTCAACCCAAGAGGTATATGTTCAATGGTGAGGCCTTTTTGGCTGAGCCGAATGAACATGACAGGGATCCTTACACTTACGAAGAGGCTATGGAGGATGTTAATTTGACACTTTGGATAGAGGCCATGAACACAGAGATGAAGCCTATGGAGACTAATCAAGTCTGGGAACTAGTGGATCATCCCAACGGGGTAAAACCCATACGGTGTAAGTGGATCTACAAGAGGAAGAAAGGAGTGGATGGAAAGGTCAAAAACTTTAAGGCTAGACTAGTAGCTAAGGGATACACGCAAAAGGAAGAAATTGATTATAACGAAACCTTTTCACCTGTGGCCTTGCTTAAGTCTATCCGGATTCTCTTATCCATAGCTATCATTTTTTACTACGAGATTTGGTAGATGGATGTCAAGACAGCCTTTTTAAATGGCTATCTTGATGAGTCCATCTATATGGAATAACCAAACGGGTTCCAGGTCAAGGGTTATGAGGGTAAAGTTTGTAAGATGCTAAAGTCAATATATAGACTTAAGTAGGCTTCCCGTCTTGGAACATAAGATTTGATCAAATGATCAAGACTTATGGGTTTGCACAAAATGTGGACGAACCATGTGTGTACATACACATTAAGGATGGGAAGGTGATTTTTCTACTGTTCTATGTAAATGACATTCTACTAATTGACAATGATGTTGGGTCGTTGTCATCGATCAAAATATGGTTGACTAAGCAGTTTGACATAAAAGACGTAGGTAAGGCTAATTTTGTTCTCGGTATCCAAAACTTTCGGGATAGGAAGAACAAAATGATGGCTTTGTCCCAGGCCGATTTCATAGATCAGATGCTCGGGAGGTTTGCAATGTAAGATTCTAAGAAAGGTAGGCAACCATCTAGGTCTGGATTTACTCTTTCTAAGAAAGACTCTCCAAAGTCTAAAGAAGAAAGAGAATACATGAAGAAGGTGCCTTATGCTTCGGCAGTGGGTAGTCTCATGTATGCCATGCTTTGCACACGATCGAATATTTGTTATATGGTCGGGATTGTAAGACGATTTTAGGCAGATCCAGGACTAAACCATTGGGTTGCAGTCAAGCATATTTTCAAGTATCTAAGAAGGGCTCGAAGGTATATGCTTGTGTATTCGGGTGAGGACTTAACTCCTCTAGGATACACTGACTCAGATTTTCAATCCTATTTGGATTTAAGGAGATCGACTTCAGGTTTTATGTTTACTCTAAGCGACAATGCCTTCAGTTGAAGAAGTGTAAAGCAAGATTGCACTTTAGATTCAACAATGGAGGCCGAGTACGTGGCAGCTAGTGATGGTTCGAAAGAAACAGTGTGGCTCCGCAAGTTCTTTGAGGATCTTAAGGTAGTTCCTGGTATGGATAAGGCAATATCACTGTACTGTGATAACAGTGCAGAGGTAGCTAATGCTAAGGAACCAAGATTTGAAAAGAAGAGTAAGCATATTGATCAAAAGTATCATGTCATGAAGGACTTTGTAGAAGGCGGGCATGTCACTGTGTGCAAAATCACGTCAAATAACAATTTAGCTAATCCATTCATGAAGACACTTACTGGAAAATTCTTCGACAGGCATGTGGAAACTATGGAGATGCGAGATGTGTCATATTTACTCACTTAGTGCAAGTGGGAGATTGTTAGGCATGTATGCCCTATAGAGTAAAAATGTAATATGTTTTTGAAGACATTTTTATCAATAAAGAGTTTGTTTATTATTTATATACCAAATCTCATCCTCTTTACATTCATATTTGTTGAATGTATGCTAAGTAAACAAAAGTCTAAGACTATCGGTTTAAACCTCTAAGAATTGGGCATATGATGGACAGATTATACGGGAGACACGATTCTTAAGGTGACAGTCTAAATCATAAGATCCGCAATCGAGAGAATAAATTTAGGCACTTTATTCATGCAAAGATTGTTATGTTGTCTATATCCCTAACGGGAGATGGTTTGTCTTAGCTATCGAAGGTGGACTCCGCAAATAGAAACATTAGCGCATTGTCATAGGTGACGATGTGTTGGATCGGGACATACAGTGAATTGATTTGGATTAATAATTCTGTCTCAGCAAATTGATTCACTTTAGATTATCATATGTATTATATCTTAATCCTGAGATGAATAGTGGGCCTATTGTCTTGAATGGCGTCTTTTGATGTACTAAAGGGTGACATCCACATTTTATGTTGGTACACATGCTGGTAAGTTGGAGGCATGACCCTTGCTAGCGTAGGCCTGTTATTCATAGATATGGAATCCATAGCTCCGCTTCAAGAGTAGTTGATATCTTCTTATATGCTTTATCCTGTAATTGGAAAACTAGAGCGCTCAACCATTTGGATACATAGGTGTAACCGAATGGCATACTGTCTATGGATGGTAAGTTTTCCAATGTTGAGATAATGGAACTTAAGATAAAAATAATCATGAAGGTAAGACAAAATTTATACTTAAGTCGATTATGAATAATCCTATGGGGATACTATACATTATGATATGTCATGGAGACTTAGCTATATCGGCTTCGTAATTCTATATAGTTCGAGAGTGCAGCTCTAAGTTTTTAGTGGAGTAGCGTTAGAGTTGATAATTATGAAATGTATATTTTGGATATTGGGTTTCATAATTATCAGGAGCTTGAACAAAATAGGTCCATCAAGTCCCCTTTGCTAGCTCATAAAAAATCCTATAACGATACGACGTGCTTTTCCAATAATTGGTGACTTGTGTCAAATTAACAAATTGATAATTTGATAGGATCAGATAATTTATGTCTGTTTATTGGTTGAATTAATTTTGTAAAAATTAATTCAAGATACACTTGTTGAATTATCGGGATCAAATAATTCTTATCTGTTTATCGGTTGGACTAATTTTGACTAAATTAATTTAAAATAAACTTGTTAAATTATCAGAAATATTTATTTTTCTAGAGATTATCTAGATATGACTGTTTTAATCGGATAACTTCTTTATTGGGTTATTTGAATTAAAACTGAGGCTCTATCCCAAGATTCTCGTGTGGGAATTAAAAGATTCATAGGGATTATTCATCGTAAGTTTGGTAGTCCGATCTTTAAGTTTGACCTGCCGATGAAGCAAGTTTGACAGGCTGATCTGTTAGTTCGGCCTATCGACCGAACGATAAATAGATCACATGTTTTAACACGGATTTTATTTGATATTGATTCTGATTTGAATTTTCGAGGCCTTATTTGATAAGGACTAATCCCTGGGCCCAACCTTTGTAAAAGGGAAGTGAGACTCATTGTTATTTAAGATCAGTTGAGAAATCTAGAGTGAGACTCTACTGGTAAGACTCTGAAAGTCCCCAAAAAGCTATTGTTTACAAATAACAAACTATAGCTTTGGGTAATTCTCAATTGGTTGGAAGAAGAGCCACCTGTGGAAGAGCTGTACAAGTGTGCCCACACACACACCGGTCGTTGTCTCAATTTTTTTTTATTTTTTTTTTGTGATTGAATCTGGGACTAGTTTTAAAAACCAAGCGAAAAAAAAAAATAAAAGGTGTGCTGTTTGTAAGGCTTTAAGATTCGGGTGTTCCTAGGTCGAGATGGCTGAGAGAAGGACTTGTCTTGAAACGTGTCTCGATAATGGTCCAAAAATGAAGTCCTTTGTGTTTGTAAATTTTCATCTTTGCATTTTTTTTCTTGTGTAGCATGCAAGTTTGAAGATGGCTGAGGTAAGGAATACTTAATACTCTTGAAACGCATCTTCACCTTAGTAGAAATAGCTGAGTAATAGAGTGACTAGCATTCTTGAAACGTATTTCTACATGATTATAAAAACTGTGTGTTTGCATTGCATTTGATTATTAAAAAAAATTAAAAAAAATAAAAAAAAATAAAAAAATGCAAAAATGTAAAAATATTTCAAGTGATTTGCCTCCTGTCCGATGACAATATTAAGATTATAGCATTTCATGACTTAAGGTAAATCTTAAATATTATTTAAGTTTATGTTAGTTTCTTTAGTTTGCCTTATATTTAGGTTGGAATTTTCCCAAAATTTGAACACATAATCTTGCATTATGATTTGTTATATTAATTTAGAGACTGTTTAAGTTAGTATAATTTGGTTTATTTTTATAAAATCTTATAACTTGTTTGAATAGCTCTTGAGGCGAAATCCTAGATAACACTAAGTTATGGATATAATTTAGGCCATCTTTGAAACGTTTGAGCCTTTCAAGCCTACCTAAAAATATTTTATATCCCTAGTTACCCCATTATGCTTAATATTCTATTTTCTTTGTTACTCACATATTTAGCCTAGCCTTTTTAATAAATTCATAATCCGTTTCCTTTACCTTTCACTCAAAAGGCATTTGTTCTTTCAAGCGTAATCAAGTTTATGCCAATATTATGGGAGGTTGGGATGGGTTAAGAATATATGTTACATCTTTAAAAATATGTAATTTTTTTTTGCTTTTTAAGTTTGTTATGTTGTAAATCTTCAAATATTTTGTATTTTAGTAATAAAATGAAAAAAAAAAAAGAAAACAAAGAAAAAAAAAGAAAGTTAAATAAAAAAAAGTGGTTGATAAAGGAAATTTCATTTCGAGTTCGGGATTGTAAACTTTGGGAATTAGATTGTATATTTTAAAGGTTCAGGATTTTTGAAAGTGTTTTATGGGTGAACTGAGCCTCAAATATATCTTCCTTTCTATCTTTAACCTAAGCCTTACATTACAAACTGAATAAAGTCCTAAAGGTCTTTAACAAGGTGTTATTCTATATTAGTGGAGAGAGGGATGAAAAACAAATTTATAAGAATTTATTTAAATAAATTAAGTTATATTAATGTAAATTTATCTAGTTATTATACATTGATTAGTAATAGAAATTCACACACACACGGGAAAATTCATCTTAAATATTTGACATACTCTAGAAATGAATCATAACTTAATTAATATTTACATGCTTACTTTGAGGCATGAATATGAAATAAACCCTGAGGAAAATCAGTGAGGAATCACTAGTTTTTCAAAAATCAAAAACCTTTTGTCTGTTTTAAGTTTTATGGGTTTAATTGCTCGGGACTAGCAATAAGCTGGTTGGGGGGTGTGATGAGACTTAAAAAATGCACTTTTCTTAACGTTAAAATCAATTATTTTGCATTAATATTTCTCTAAAAACTCCTTAATTGCAGCAATTTAGTGATAAACAGTGTTTTAGCGTCTTAGTGTGAAAATGTGTTTAAAAATGTGTTTTTATGTTTAATAATATTTTTGGTAATTTTTAGAGTCGTTTCGGTGTGTTAAATATATATTTGATTTGTGAATAATCAAAACCATAAAAATAATGTTGTGTGATTTTATTTTGAGTCTTAATGTATTTGATAATGTGTTTTAAGCTTGTAAATATGTCCTACTAAATTTTTAGTAATTTCTAAAAATGTTTCCAAGTCTTATATATGTGTTAAACCAAGAGAGACTAGAACTTTTATAAGTTTGTTACTAATTTTGTGTGTTTTATTGTAAAATAAATATTTTTAATATTTTTGTAAATATTATGTTTGTAAAATAATTAATTTTAGTGTGTTTGTGAATCTTAGATTTGAAATCTGAAGGAAAAACGGTGCAAAAAGAAGCAAAATTGGACATCAAATGCATCAAAAAGAATAAAAATTCAAATTTAAAGTCGAACATGACATGTGGCGAAATCTAGTCCCTTGGATGCTTCGCCAAAGTCATCTTGGCCGTTGGATCTCTACAGCCGTCAATCGCACAGCATGCGTTAGCGCTGACGTGTGTCATGTGGGCCCCGTAAATCTCAAGAGTTGTCCAATCGTGTGCGTTCTTTTTTGTTGCAGCCATTATTCTAGCCGTGCGATCCGCTTACTAAGACCGATCTAACGGTTCTTGTTCTGGCTCCATCTGGTCCCGCTTGACCCACTTGCTTTTTCGTTTTTTGTCCGTTGGATTGCGATTTCAATGCCTTAGATTATGCCTCATTGATGCATCCAACTGTCGAGGAACAACGAATCTCAACGAGAATCTCAGCCCATGAAAAAGGCCCAATGCGAAGAAAAAGAAGGAGAAAATTGGATCATTATGATCCGAGTTTTTCAAAATTGGAACAGTGAAAATAATTGAAAAAATTTCTAAATAGTAATTCTTAAGGCCCTATAAATACCAAGGCATTTGCCTCAGTTCAGAGCAATCCTTCTTCGTAGTGTAAAGCACTGCTGTACAAATAGTTAGTTTTTAATATTTTCGTTTTGTTTCAGTTTTTTGTCTAGTTTCTTGTAAAATATTTTCTAGTTTATGTTATGCCTAATAATATCAGTGATATTTTATTAATTATGTTTTTTTAATTTCCTTTTTAGCTGAGAGGAGAGGGGGAAATTCTAGCAAAATTACCTTAAATATTTTTAGTTTTTCTTAGTTTTCTAAGCAGTTGTAATGCCAAAATATTTTCTTAGAAAACTTAGGATTTCAATATTTTCTTAGCTAAAACTCTACCAAAATTACGGTTTTGATTTATCGATAATATAAAATAGCACGGATAATGTTTGAGAGGATCTTGATTACTCGTAGACAAAGAATGGCTCGGTAAATGCTTAACTTATTATCTTAGTTGTTATTTTAGTTAAGTTATGTTGAAACGCTGCCTATTTATTAAGTTGTGTTTTTGCTACATTATAGACATGGAATGGCACAGTAAATGCTTGGTAACTCTTGATTTATTGTCGATATAGGATGGCATAATGTATTCTTAAACCAACTAATAAATAAAAAGAAAAACTAAAATATATTTAAGATAATTACTAGAATGGAACCGTTAAACCTTAGCCTTGTTATTATTATTGTTGTACTCATCTAAATTGCCGTTGTTATTATTGTTATTTTGCTTAAGTTATTTTAAATTATCTGCATTTCTTGTTATTAAAGTTTTAAATTATCAAAAACAAAGTATGAAAAATATTGTAAAAATGTGTAAATATTGTAAATATATTCTATGAATAATAAATATTAATCCTCAAATTTTTTAGCTTAAATAAAAAGAAAAAGTTATTATAATATATGTACTGGAACTAAATAAATCCTTCCTTATGGGTTCGACCTCGAATTCATCAAGTAAGTATTACTTAAGACAACCTTATACTTGGGGTAATTTCAGAGTGCGTTAATAGACACAAGATCAGATAGCAATCTAACGTCGGTTCTGATCGAGAGGTTAGCTGACCTGAGCATCAGAAAGGAATTAGTCAGCAAAGCCGATGATCAAACAAGAACTTATATGGACCCGATTATCCAATACCTGACATCAGTTGAACTTCTTGACAACGAAAAGGAAGTTTGGTGTGTTCACAACAACTCAGCTTGATATTCCATGATTGAGGGAAGACTTTACCAACGTGGCTACACCACGCCCTACCAGAGATAAGTCAGACCACAGGAAGCTTGGTACCTCATGGAAGATATTCACAACAGACTGTGCAAAAACCATGCAAAAAGGCGTTTCTTATCCTATAAGTGCCTTGATCAGGGCTACTATTGGCCGACCATGGACCAAGATTGCAAGGAATGCACTCGTAAGTGTCTCAAGTGCCAGCAGTTTGCTCAGGCGATTGGGCGCCATGTCGAGTTGCTCAATTTCATTATGTGTATCTAGCTGTTTGTCAAATGGGCCATTGATTTGATTGGTCCTCTCCCTTTTGACCCGATCAAAGTTTAGACATTGCATAGTGGCCATCGACTATCTCACCAAGTGGGTAAAGTTCAAACCCTACAGTCACATGACGAAGCTAAGTGTACCAACTTTATTTAGAAGAACATAATCTACCAGTATGGCATCCTATACACAATAGTCACTAACAATGCCAAGCAATTCAAAACAACGAGCCTTCTCGAGAAATGCGAGGAGCTCAACATTAAGAAGGTGTTCCCCTAACTAAGGAATCCCTAAAGTAATAGACAAGTTGAGGCCGTCAACAAGACCATAAAGGACAATCTTAAAAAAAAAGCTAGAAAGCCTCAAAGGTGCTTGGATCAACGAAAGCCCAAAGTTGCTCTAGGCACAACGAACGACTGTCTAGGTGGCCACATGAGAAACCCCTTTCTATCTAGTCTACGGAGCTAAGGCCAACCAAAGTCGGCTTATTGAGCTTTAAAGTCCAACACTACAACAAACAATGAAATGCCAAGCTCTTGATGGCTGGGCTCGATCTACTAAAAGAGAGGAAAGATATTACTTTCATCCGAACGACTGCTCGAAATCAGGTTATTGCTTAGTACTACAATAAGCAGGTGCAACCAGGAAGCTTTAAAGTTAGAGATTTAGTTTTAAAGAGAGTGGTTGTCCAACAACCCAGGCTCGGATCTTTTGGACCAAAGTGGGACAGCCCATTTAGGTTAGTCGGCATCACCCAACCAGGCATATGCAGAATCACATACACTGAAGGGAACGTGCTCACACATCTATGGAATGCTAAGCACTTAAAGAAATTCTACTACTGAGTTTGGAGCTAGAACACCTCTTGACCTTTGTACTTGACATTCTTTTTGTGATATGATGTAAAGATTTGCCAACCAGGGTAGGACAAATGTACAGAAGCACACATCAATGAAAAGACAAATTCAAAAGTCTTTCTAAGTAAAATGTGGGGAAGGTTGATAAGCTCGGCCTACCTTTCCTAACCCCAATCATGGGAGAGAAAGTTGGAATCCAAACTAATATGAAGAAAAAAAATCAGAGTGACTCAAATAAAAGAAGATAAAAGAACATAACGATTTAGACCTTATTCAATCAAAGATGAAATGCCCTTAAACAAACCCATGGACAAATTTTCAAAGAGCAAACTTCTAGGGATATTTAAACCATCAAGACCCATGCAGTCTAATATAGGAGGAGAGATCGATCTAAGATAAGTGAGTTGCATGATGACGATGGTCATACAATAGCTGAATATGGAAGCTTGAGAGGTCAGATTCAAGCCATGATCAAGCGAGGTCAACTATTGAAGTATGTAAAGAAAGATCAAGACAAACAAAATCAAGTTTAAATCCTAAGATCAGAGAAAACTACAAAACTAGTTACTGTAGAACAGGATGTTAGAGTCATTCACATAATCCATGGTAGAAATGCTTGACAAAAACCAAAAAAAAAAAAACATGAATTATATAAAATAAATAAAATAGCAGTCAATTTAATAAATTCGAGCAAATTTGACTTAGAAAATTTGCAATTTTATTACATAAGTGAATGTTTTGGGGAGGTACAATAATGAAAAAGACGAGAACTTGGACCTTGAGCTTGATCAAATCATTCAGATGTGAAAGTTTCTTGATGAAAGAGGGAGCCCAAAGCCTAAACCTTGGAGTTGTCCTCGACATCTTTGGTGTCTAGAATGACGACCCCTAGACTGGCACCTAGCTCTTACGTGCCATAGTCTTACTCAATTAGGGCCAAAACCTTTGTCCTTGGCCTCCTCCACTTCTTCGGTGTTGACGATGATCGACCAATCCATAATGTTAGCCTCAAGATGCGTCGTTAGGAGATACTCTTATAGATCATTTATTCTAAGGTAATAGTTGTCGGTGAACTCACCAGATTACTTGAATTCCTCCACCGCCTGGTCCAATCTATCCGGCGACTCCTTCTGAAGAAATCTCTTGTATTCCTTTGCTACTTGAGCTAGCTCTTACGCCTTGCGATGGTTCGCCCGAGCCTTCTTAGCATCCTTCCAAGCTGTTTAGGCATTCTCTTATGCTCAACTAATCTTCATTTGAGCCACTTCAAAGTTAGCCTTGACCTTAGTCAGCTCGTCGATGCTCTCCTCTAGCTTTTTTTGGCCTCATCATTCTCCTTGAGGCCTTCTCGGCCTTCCCCTACTCTGTGTTGGCCCGGTGCTCAGCCTTGAGGTTGGCAATCTTCAAGGTCATACCATCCTACAAAACAAGAAATTTAGTGGAAGTGAAAATGCCCAAGGCAAAAGAGCTCAAGATTCTGGACCGAACTCACCTCAATAATCTTCCGAAAGGACATGTCGAAATAGTCCTGGCAGGACGCATGTTGGATTAAGATGAAGTATTCCTCTAGAGGCATGACCTCCCTGAGGCATTTGACTATGGAGGGGCACACTAGGCGTTGCCTCCTCAGTTGGTTGGTTAAAGGCACTACCACCGGTGGCTAGGTGCTCAAAGGGATGGACACTTTGGGCTGTTTAGGCCGCTTGGAACTTTTCCTCTTTGACCCAGCCATACCCTTCCCTTTACTCCGACAACAGATCTCCTCCATCTTCCTTTACTTATCCTACCTAGAGAGTTGGGAGGCCGACATATCAAAAAAAGCAAAACAAGCAAAGTTAATAAAAGATCAAGAAAAGGACAAAAAAAAATCATCCGGTCAAATCTCTAATTTGGAGTGGGCCTGGTAGGTAAAGTAGCCTAATCATGTCGCCGAGGTCTTCTTAGTGAAAGGCGGCCTCAAACCAAGAGAACCACTAGAAGAGTCCTCGAAACTAGACAATGATGGCTCACCCATTGGCCACTTGGGTCAGCAAGTGCTTATCCCCAAGACGTCAGCGACATTGTGCCTAGCCATTGTCACTTGCTCGACCGACCAAGCAAGTGGAATATTGTCTCTGCGGTGGTTAGTTAAACTAGAGCCCCTAAACCTGCCATAATTGGCTAGGTTGGTCTTTCTTAACAAGAACATCTACTATCGGATAGCCTTGGGCTTTATTAGCAAGTCCTCAACCGACGTGATGAGTGCCCATGGAGCCCACGACCTCTTCAACCACACATGCCCCTGCTCGAACTTGGTGCGCACGGCCTGATCGATGGGTACTACCTCCTCGAGACGAGATAGCCAACTCCCCCCAATGTAGAACTACTCAAACTTCTAAAGTTTGTCCGAGTTATGTTGCTGAGGATAAAATCCTTCATGAACCTAGTAAAGTAGTACCACCTGATCTGCTGAGGAAGTTTCTTCTTGTTGAACACTTGCTTAAAAGCTTCCATGGCATCTCAATTGCATAGACATACATCCATAACACATCATCCTTGTTAGAGGAGCTTGGCCCACCTATAGCAGTCGCCAAACGGGCACATTCTTGGTTAGTTACTTAGGAGGTGCCTGTAGTGGCTGCCCCGATGTAAGGGTTCATTGCTCCTACATGGCCTAATCGAGACTATTCCTTCCAACAAGTCTAGGAATTCTCTTTCAGGTACCATCCTTTGCCCCAAACTAAGGATCTGGGCCAACCGAGCCGCCCCATCCTACTGGACTGTCGTCTCTATGCTCTCCTTATCCTCGGATATTGTTCGGTCTGACTCAGTACTCTCATCCGATGAGGAGACCTTTACTAACTTGTTTAGAGAATTGCTCAAATCACTCATATTCTTATTTGGGGAATTACCTGCGAGGGATTAGTTGATTAGGTCTAAAAAGTTCCTTACAATCGGATTTCCTGCTCGACAGCCAAACATAGAAATCTTACAAAATAGAAAGCAATATACGCTGAAAGGGTAAGAGTCGCCCACTATTTATAGCCAAAGTTTGGGCGAAGAATCCAATGGGGTGCAATAATTATGCTTGTCAAGGAAAATACTAATCAAAAGCTGACATGTGTTAGTTGAGCTTGACCGTCTGTCCTTTTAGATTCCAACATCTCGAGGATAGACCCGAAGACTATCTATGACCAGCCAACCCTCCAGCATAGTACACTAGGCCAAGTGCTGACCAAGTATACTGCGGGGCTACTATTAGGGGTGTGCTCGGTGTCATTTCTTAGAGACTTCTCCACGACTGCCCGGCCGACCTGCTCGACCAAAGCCCTTGTAGCCAAAACTACAAACTTCCCTCTGATTAGTGTTTCTCTGGAGGTGCTCCACATGGCCTTCATTGGCCGCCTCGTAAGGCTTTGACCCCTTGCGAAGAACACATGCTCGGGTCGAACGACATGGCCTGCTTCCAGGTAAGAACTCACCTCCAAAGGTCGACACATGGCCTCTTTTTAACCCTCGGATAGAGAATTGACAAAAGTTGATGGGACACACAAGTCATGAGTCAATCCCACCTAACACCCGGTCCAAGTGTTCGACTATAAATTGAGAGTATTTATTCCACCTGAAAGTAATGTGGACTTTTTCATCTAACTCTACTGCCAATCTCGACTGAATAGGTACCTGAATTGAGTGTCAGAGAGCCCTTGGGCGGCACCACACTAGTGTCCCTCTTTAATATTTAGGCGTTCCTCTTCTTGTTGTAGGTTTACCTCCAAAAGCAGAGATGAGTAGGAAATGCAGTCTGACCACCATGTGCAGCTGCACGTGGGGTTGATCACCAGCTAAACAAGTTGAACATTAACAAATATGAAAATCAAATAGGAAATAGTTGGACCTCGTTTCATTGGTTAAAAAAATAAATTGAGAAACAAGAAAAAAAAAGATGATTTTTATCATTTATTAGTTGAACCCCATGTGCAATCAAACTAATAAAAAAAGAAAAAAGAAAACAATGTTTATTAAAAAATATGATAATTAAAAGGAAATAATTGGACTTCGTTTGATTGGTTTAAAAAAAATAAATTGAGAAGCAAGAAAAAAAGATCACTTTTATCATAAATTAGTTGAACCACACATGCAACCAATCAAAAAAGATAAAAATAATAATTTTTATTATAAATGTGAAAATAAAATAAAATAATGTGCAAGGGAGGTCCAAATCAGAACTCGAATTTTGTACCATATAGACTTGATATGAATTGGAACATAGACCGACAATGTAGAAAACCCAGCAAGAAAGATGCCCTGGGAGAGAAAGCTGGAATCCAAACTAGTATGAAGAAAAAAGAATCAGAGTGACTCAACTAAAAGAAGATAGAAGAACACAACGATTTAGACCTTATTCAATCAGAGATGAAATGCCCTTAAACAAACCCATAGACAAATTTTCAAAGAGCAAACATCTGGGGATATTTAAACCATCAAGACCCATGCAGTCTGATCTAGAAAGGAGAGATCGATCCAAGATAAGTGAGTTACATGATGACGATGGTCATACAATAGCTGAATGTGGTAGCTTGAAAGGTCAGATTCAGGCCATGATCAAGCGAGGTCAACTATTGAAGTATGTAAAGAAAGATCAAGACAAACAAAATCAAGATTGAATCCTAAGATCAGAGCAAACTACAAAACTAGTTGCTGTAAAAAATCATGTTAGAGTAATTCACATAATCCATGGTAGAAAAAACAAGAAGAATTATATCGGTATGGCTTGCTAAATCAGAAGAGAAAAGGAGAAAAATTGAAAGAGATCTATACGATTGAAGTATAGAGGTAAGAAAGTGAAGAATAGTGGAAATAAAATATGGTTTCGAAGATCTCACCAGAGTTAGATTACTACACGACGACCCATTAGTAGTAACTTTGAAAATCCAAGACTTCTATGTGGAAAGAGTGTTGATTGATGGGGAAAGCGGCATGGATAACTTGTTCCAATTAAAGTTCAAAAATATGTAGCTCAATGATAATATGATCAAACCTAGTAAGATCCATTAGTTGGTTTTGAAGGAAGCCGGATAAATTCTTGGGGATATGTGACTCGGATGGTAGAAATGTTAGACTAGGTGTCTAAGGATTAAATGATATAATTGTTTTTAAGACATTTAAACAGTAAAGAGTATAAAATTTATTTCATATATCAAATATATCTTTTTTATTTTTATTTTTGTTGAATGTATGATAAGTAAACAAAAGTCTGAAACTGTTAATCTAAACTTTTAAGATCATACATATGACGGACAGATTATGCAGAAGATATGAATCTTAAGGTGATGGTCTAAATAGAAAGGGTCCATAATCGAGGGAATAAATATGGGTGTTTTATCATGTTAAGATTGTTCTATTGTCTACATCCCTAGCGGGAGATGGCTTGTCTTGGTCATCGGAGTAGGACTTTGCCATTAGTATATTGTCATTCGTGACAATATATTAGATGTAGACTAAAGTTGAATTGATTTGATTAATAATTTTGTTTTGGATAAATTAATTTCCTTTAGAAAGTCATATATGTTACGTCTTAATCCTGAAATGAATCAATGGGTCTGTATTTTTGACCTATGTCTTTTGATATCAAAGAGTGGCATCCTAAATTATATGAAGGCACATATATCAATATATTGGAGACATGAGTTTTGATTGATGTAGACTCGTTATCCATAGATATGGAATCTATAACTCTTTTATAGAGTTAATAATATTCTCTTATAAGCATTATCCTATAATTCAAAAATTAGAACGCTTAACAATTTAGATACATATATGCAACCAAATGGTATACTATTTGTAATTATTGTAATGGTGAAATAATAGAACATAAGATAAATATAATCAGGAAGGTAAAATGGATTTTATCTTTAAGTCAATTATAAATATCCTATTAGGATGTTACATATTATGATATGTCATGGACGATAATTTTATTGGAGTTTAGTAATTTATATATATTTCAAGAATGCAACTCTAAACTTTTAGTAGAATTGTTTTAGAGTTGATAATTATAAATATGGACGTGTCAAAAACATGTTATTTTATAATTATAGTAGCTTGATTTATACATGTTCATCAAGTCCTCTTTGTTAGTTCATATATTTTCCTGTAACGATATAGCTTGTTTTTCCTACATATTATTAACTTATGTTAACTCTTAGATTAGCTAAAATTCTATTGATTGTATTTAATAATTCATGTTAATGTATTGGTTAAATTAATTTTATGAATTAATTTAAAATAAACATGTTGAATTATTTGAATATATTTTATTTGTATGGGAATTATCTGTATACGATTGTTTTAATAAGATAACTTCTATTTTAGGTCATTTGAATTAAAATTGAGGCTCTGTGAATGATACCTGGGTCAAATAAAGTAGTAATTATCTAATTGGTTCAAACAAGTTGATCAGATAATCTTCTAAAAGCAAAAAACGCATAGCAAAGGTAAGCCATGTCAGTCTGGTCTACCATCCTTAGTGTAGGGCAATCAATCGGCCTTTGCTAGGTCAGCAATCCATATTTGATACATTTTTAGCTGCAAGATTTGATCAAAACTTGTAATTTGAAGCCCAATCTGATAAAAATAACTTCCCATCAAAACTCTACACAAAGGAAACAATTTTCTATTGTCTTTTAGATTGCTTGAGAAATTTAGAGAAGTATTTTTTGTTGGAAATACGCTGAAACTCCCATAGGGCTATTGTTTAACATCCCGAACCTCAGCTCTTAGTTTTCTCATGTGGTTGAAAGGATACGTTGCCTGAGGAAATACTAAACGACGTACGACCACCCGTATTCTGATTATGGAAAAGAGAATAGCAAGGAAGTCCATACGGTTGAGGCTCTTTTAGTAGAAGTTCTCTCATAAAAATTTTGAGAAAAATAGTTTGTCAAAAGTTTAGTTTACGGTCTACAAGTTTTAAGAAGATCTTATGTTAATTTATATACATATCATGCTAATTTGTTTTTGGAAAAGTTTTAATTAAAAATTTTTAAAATCTGTTGTGTACTCGTTTTCTAATAAGAAGCTGTAAGGAGATCTCTCAATGTAGACTTTTTAGTCATTGATGCTAGGTCTAGACATAATGTAATTATGGGTAGAGGATGGATTCATAGGATAGAGGGTGTCCTATCCACTCTCTATCACTTGATGGAAGCAAGATAATTGATATTAAAAAGCAACAAAAGTATGGCAAAACATTTTTATAGCATTGCCACTAAGAGTGCTAATGCAAACAACACAAATCATGAGAAGAAAGGGTGAAGTTAATAAATTTTGTCAAAGATAATAAAGATATATTCACTTGGAGTTATAAAGATATGGTAGGCATAGACATGTCTAAATCACAACATTTTCTAAATGTTAGGACTAATGTAAAGATGGTAAAACATAAGCAAAGGAGGTTTGCTCTAGAGCAGAATTAAATCATAGCCGAAGAAGTCTAGAAATTATTAGACATAGGCTTGATTACAGAAGTACATGTTGAAAAATCAGTTCAAATATGATTCAATGTTCAACATCTGTCTATAAGGAGTCAAGCTATTCAAGTGCTAAAGTCAAAACATATGAGATAACTATATAGTCACTGTCGTTCTGGGTTGGGGGTTGTAATTGATTAATTGTTGATGTGTCATGTATCTATTTGTCTTCAGTTTTCATTGTTGTAAATAAGGGTCGTGAGTTAGTTAGTAAGTAAGTTGCAACAATCAATCATTCCAAGAATGAACAAGAGTGAAAAGGGGGGTCAGTGAGAAAGAGAATGAATTTCTTGTAAAGAAAACTATTGCAATCTAATTAATAAGAGCAAGTCGATGTCCTTAAGAGGAGCTCAATGAGGACGTAGGCATCGATTGGCTGAACCTCAATAATTTCCTATTGTGTTCTTTTTTTTTTTTGTGTGCATTGATCGAATTTAAAGAGGAATTTCAAACAAGTGGTATCAGAGCCAGGGTTCTAAAAGGATTTTAAATTTGATTTGGGAATTCTTGAAAGCAAGAAGGCATGGCTAGGCATGATTTCGAGATTGATCCATTAGAGTTTTAGGATTTTGAGGTTATTGATCTGAACTCAGATCAATCAGAAGACAAATCACATTTTGCTACTGGGAATCAAGATTCTGGGTTTGGAAATCTGTTCTAGATCGACATGGGTAACATGAAGATCAATAATGAGAAATTTGATTGTTTTATGGATTTTAGAATTTAGCAAAAGAAGATCAAAGGCATGCTTGCCCAACTGAAGGTTCTAAAGGCACTTGATGATCCTATCAGCTATCCAGAAGGGTTCTCTAAAGAACAGAAGCAATAGCTGCCTGAAACTGCTACAAGTACAATGATCTTCCACCTTTTAAATTCCATAATAAGTTTTGTTGATAAAGAAGTTACCTCTGGCAAAATTTGGAACAATCTAGATAAGTTATAACAAAAGAAATCTTTAACCAATAAGATTTTCTTGAAAGAAAGACTATTTGGGTTCAAGATGAATATGACTAAAGGGCTTGAACAGAATCTTGATGAGTTTCTAAGAATGAATATTGAGTTAGCAATTTCTAGTGAAAACGAGTCCTTCAATGATGAAAACCAAGCTATTATTCTATTGAATTCATTGCCTGACAATTATAAAGAGGTAAAAATGTCTATAAAATATGGTAGAACTTCTACAAACTTAGAAGAGGTCTTCTCTGCGTTAAGGTCTCATGACTTGAAACTCAAGACTGAAGAACAAATGTCCTCACCTAGTGGTGAAAATTATTTTGTAAGAGGAAGAAACCAAAATAGGAATGGAAATTAAAGGAGCAGGAGTAGCAGTAGAGGTAAAAACAGGTCAAAATCAAGGGGACCCTATAGTACTAGAAAGTGTTATTTTTGTAGAAAAATAGGCCACGTTAAAAAAGAATGTTATTCTTGGATTAAAAAGAATAAAGGGAAAGGATATAAAAATGGTAAGGCCATGGATTCAGTAAATTTTAGTGATGGTTATGACAGTGGAGAAGTACTGGTTGTCACTACTGATCCAGGACACCAAGATTGGATCTTGGACTCAGGATGTACATATCACATGACCTATAATAAAGAATGGCTTACTAACTATAGGAATGTAAGTGACGGAAAGGTCATGAGAGGAGATAGTCACACTTGTTTTATGGAAGGAATTGGGACTGCAACATTCAATATGCTTGATGGTACAATCAAGCACTTGAAGGATGTGAGATTTGTTCCTAGTTTCACAAGGAATTTGATATCTCTTGGTATGCTGGATGATTCTAGATACTCAATTAAAACTGAGGGAGGTAAAATGAGAATTAGTAAGGTTCCTTGTTTATGATAAAAGGAGTAAACAAGGATGGTCTATGTCATCTAATGGGAGAAACAGTCAGTGGAAACATATATGTGGCTACTACATCACAAGATGCTTAGGAATTACTGTGGAACAGGAGGCTTGGTCACATAAGTGACAAAGGCCTTTGACTGATGCAAAACTAGAAGCACCTAGGGAAAGGAAAAGTTAGTAAAGTAGACTTTTGTGAGTATTGCATTCTTGGCAAACAACACAAACTGAAGTTTAAGGCATGAAAGCATGACTCAAAGGCAATATTGGAGTATGTGCATTCAGATTTGTGGGGGCTAGAAACCATAGCAACTCATGGTGGTAACATTTATTTCTTGTCTATTGTTGATAATTTTTTGAGGAAAGTTTAGGTTTAACTTTTAAAAACCAAAAATAATGCTTTTGGTAAGTTTAAACAATGGAAAGTTTTAAGGGAGAATTTAACTGATAAGAAAGTAAAAATATTAAGAACAAATAATGGACTTGAGGTTTGTAATGAAGTTTTTGGTAGCTTTTGTGGATAGTGTGGTATTCAAGGACATAGGACAGTTAGAAAGACCCTTCAATAGAATAGGATTGTTGAAAGGATGAATAGGACTTTAATGAATAAGTTTAGATGTATGTTGTTTAGTTCAGGTCTTCCTAAGAGTTTCTGGGGTGAAGTTTTTGTTACTGCTGCATACTTAGTTAATAGGTCACCATCTACTGCCATTGAATTTAAGACACCAAAAAAGAAATGGTTAGGGAGACCACCTAATTTAATGCATTAGAGGCCCTTTGGGTGCTCAGCTTATGCGCATCAGTCTGAGGGAAAATTAGAGCCCAAAGCAATAAATACATTTTCTTATGCTACCCATAAGGAACCAAATGCTATAGATTGTGGATTAGAGATAATAAGGGTTTAAAAGTATTAATGGTAGGGATGTGATATTTAATGAGAATGATTTTTCATGCCTACATGCTAGTAACTCTTATGCAGGTAAAGATACTTCTGTTTCTGACCTTGCAAGTAATACTGGGAGACATATTCAACTAGATTTAGTTCAAGTAAAGCCCTCTTAGGTGGAGCATAATATGGAAGGTACTGATCAGGTAGAGCAAGATCCGACACAAGAAGCATGCCATGAAATCAATAAAGGAGGATCTTCACTAGCTATTTATCAAGGAAATCAAAATGATGAACCACATCAGACAATAGAAGAAGGAATTAGTAATGAAGAACCCAATCAGATTCAGTTGCTAGAATCTCTTAATAATTACCAGCTTATAAGCGACAAACAGAAAAGAGGGTCGAAGCCAACAGAGAGATATGGTTTCTCAGCATTGACTGATATACTAGTTTGTGCTTTTGTGACTGTAGTGGAACTTGGAAAGCATGAACCAGAGAGCTGTCCAGAGACAATTAGTTATAGCGAGTCAAGAAGATGGACAAAAGTAATGAGGGAAGAAATGAATTCCCTATACAAAAACAACACCTAGATTATTGTAAAGCATCCCAAGAATCATTCCACTATAGCTTGCAAGTGAATTTACAAGTTGAAGGAAAGAAGTGTCCCATCTGAACCAGTAAAGTTTAAGGCCAGACTAGTTGCCAAAGGGTTTACTAGAGCCGGTAATTTCAGACATGACACGATGACACGATACGAAAACGATACGATATAAACGGGTTTGGAACGTACGTATATTAATTGAGCCATAAACGGGTTGACACGAATAACACGAAAATGAACGTGTTGGATTCGTGCTAACACGTTTAACACGCTTTAACATGCTTAATTAAACGTGCAGTAAATGTGTCAACACGACACGATACGACCCGCACGTTTATAGCACTTTTAATAACTATATTCTTTAGTAAAAGAAATATATTTCAAGTATATTTATTAAAGTAAAATATAAGAAAATATAGAATGTAAAATTTGTAATCAAAATTAATAGGCTGTTGAAACTAATTAATTAAGTTTAAGATATGTTTTATAACTTTATAAACCATTCTTTCTATTAATTATTATTAGAATATATATCTAGGATATGTAACCTTAATTTTTAATTTATTTTTAATTTAAGCCAATTAAAAACCCTTTTTTAAGTTTTTTAAGTTAAGTGATTATACCAAAAATACAATTATATGAAAAATACCCTAATTTTATACCTGTGTTTCCATTAAAATATCAATAAAATCAATTAAGAAATATATATTTATATATTAAATAAGTTTTTTAAGTTAAGTGATTATACCAAAAATACAATTATATGAAAAATACCCTAATTTTATACCTGTGTTTCCATTAAAATATCAATAAAACAAAAATTTTTGGATGTCCAGGGAAGGAGTCGAACCTTGCATTTGAAGTGCATTAATGCTTGACTCACCACCACACTAGTTGCTAACTAGTGTTAAGTCAATGCCTTTTTTATATTTATTATGGTTTTTTTTTTACTTATGCTCAAAAGTCCCACATCGAGAGATGAGTAAAATACGCACATCCGGCCTTGTACATCAATGAAGCCAAATGGTTTAAAATAATATTTCTCCAATTTGAGCCCTTTAAAATATTGGGCTCTTTAAAATATTGGAGAGGAAATTTAGTTTAAAATATTGAATAAATAAATATTATTGTAATTTTATAATAAAAAATATATAAAATTATATAGTGATAAAATAAATTTTAAGTAATTTAATTGTGTTGTTTGCTGTAAATGTGTTGGTATAAATATTATTTATAATTGTGTTGTAACTTGTAAGTAAGTTGGTATGAATATAAATATTAATTGTGTCATTTTTTGCGTGATAATCGTGTCGTGTAAATAGGTTGTTTTTATTATTTGTGTTAATCGTGTTGTGTCGTGTTATACGTGTTATAAGCGTGTCATGTTCGTGTTTATATTTTAGGCACGTTTATTAATCGTATCGTGTTCGTGTTTAGCGTAATCGTGTCGTGTTGTAATCGTGTTGACACGAACACGGCACATAATACGATTTGCCAGCCCTAGGGTTTACCCATGAGGAAGGAATAGAATTCAATGAAAATTTTTCCCATGTAGTTAAGTATAAAACCATAAGGATTATGTTGTCACTAGTTGCTCAATTTGATTTAGAGCTAGAGTAACTGTACATTAAAACATCTTTTTATATGGTGAGCTAGATGAAGTTATATTCATGGAGCAGCCTAACGGGTTTGAAGTTTACAAAGCAAAGGACATGGTTTACTTGCTCAAGAAGTCCTTATATGGTCTCAAGCAATCACCTAGGCAGTGGAATAAAAGATTTGACATTTACAAGATTCAACTAGGCTTCATCTAGTGTTATTATTATTCTTGCTTATATTTCAAAGGAAAACATATTACAGAATTTGAGTACTTACTTTTGTATGTAGATGACATGTTCTTATTCAGTAAAGACAAGATGAAAGTTAAGAAGATAAAAGAAATGTTACAAGCAAAGTTTGAAATGAAGGACTTAGGCCCAGCAAGTAAGATTTTGGGGATGAACATCAAGAGAAACAAGGAGAAGAGCACTATCTTTCTGACTCAAGAATGCTATCTAAAAAGGATAGTTTAGAAGTTTTTAATGGAGGGAGCTAAGCCTACAAAGCAGCCTTTAACTCATCAATATTAGCTATCCAAAAGTAAGTGCCCTACTACAAAATGTGAAAAAAAGAGTATGGATAAAATATCCTATTCAAGTGCTGTTGGTTTGATCATGTACTCTATGGTCTGCAGTAGACTTGGCATGGCACATTCAATCAACATTTTAAGTAGGTATATGTCAAATTCTGGGAAGGTTCATTTGATGGCAATAAAATGGCTCATCAGGGATATCTCGGCAACAACTAAAATCAGCCTTCTGTTTTCAAGACATGGTGATAAGGTCAAAATTGAAGGCTTTGTTGACTCTAATTACGTTGTGATAAGGATAGCAGAAAGTTAACTACAACCTATTTCTTTATGGTTAGTGGGAATTGTGTGATCTGAAAATCATAGCTTCAGTCTGTAGTAGCATTGTTCACTATTGAAGTAGAATATATGGCTGTCATTGGAGCCGTTAAAGAAGAAATCTAGATTCAAGGGATGCTCAAGGAATTGAAGGTCTTTGAAGGTACAACAATAATATTTTTCGACAATCAAAGTGCTATACACTTGTGAAAGAACATTGTATTCCATGATAGAACTAAGCGTGTAGATGTTAAGTATCATTTTATTAAGGAGAAGGTGTCTTAAGGAGCAATATGAGTTGAGAAAGTGGAAACTGAAGTAAATCCAGGTAATATGGGCACTAAGGTTGTAACTCTTAGCAAGTTTCGACATTGTATGGATTTGCTTGGAATTAATACTAGGCAATTATAGGTTTAAATTAAGTTAGGATCCTCAAGGAGGCTTAGTTGGTTTGCTCTTGGAATCATATAAGAACTGAGGTGTAGATTGTTAAAAATTAGTTCAAATATGATTCAATGTTCAACATTTTGTCTACAAGGAGTCAAGCTGTTCAAGTGTTGAAGTCAAAACGCATGAGATAACTATATAGTCACTGTCGTTTTAGGTTGGTGTTCTAATTTATTAATTGTTGACATCTTATGTATCTGTTTGTCTTCAGTTTACATTGTTGTATATAAGGGTCATGAGTCAGTTGGTTAGTATGTTACAATAGTCCATCATTCTGAGAAAGAACAAGAGTGAGAGAGGGGAGAGCAAGATAGAGAATGAGAAAGGAATTATTTTTCCTCTAAGATTTTCTTGCGAGGTTTCTCAGGAATTTGTTCAGGATTGAGTGATTGAATTTCTTGTAAAGAGAAACTATTGCAATCTAATTAATAAAAGCAAATCGATCTCCTTGAGGGGAGCTCTGTGAAGACGTAGGCATTTGTTAATGGTGGAAAATGATCAACTTAATAATGCTTACAAATCACGTATGGTTCTATGGATTAATACGATAAAGATGAAAAAGGATGACAGGACCAGACACACAGATTTATAGTGATTCATTCTTTAATAAACTACTTCCATTGTATTTTTCTTATTATGAGTTCATATACAATACATAGATTTTAAAAATGAAAGAATGAAGATAGTGTTTTTTTTTTATCTAGGGTCTGGAGGTTCTTCTTCTCCTTATTTCCCTTTTATAAGGTGCTGCATTATTATTAAAAATGATTAGAATATTGCTAAAGGGGCAAGAATCTCCGTGTTATGTGCCAGCTTTTTCGTGTGGTGTCTCTACGTGTATAGAGAATGTATCGAGTCTTGTGCTAGTGGTCTTAATTTCAGGTACACTATCTCGACTGTTGGTCATGCCTATTTTTGTATGTTCTTTTTGGAATAATGGGCGTGATAATAGGCGGAGGATACGAAGCTCGTTTAACCTCAGCCTCCCCCTAGAGCGACGAGATCAATCGATCATCTCGACTTCCACTCTATTTGAGATTAATGGGCCGAGTTGGTCTTTTCATTGACCTCGCCTTTGGGCCTTGGGCCGTTGAGATCTCCTACAATAATTACCCCCTAAGCATGGAGTGACTTGGCAAGTTGCTTCGCATTTGGCAATCGAGGATGTGGCAAGTCTCCTGTTGATGGGGAGTTGGGGGATGTGTCCCTTAGAATTGCTTACTAAAGAAGCTTTTGGCCAGAGTCATGATTGCATCTAACATTTTGACTTCTCGGGCAACCAAACAGTCATGTCTACTAGGACACATGTCATATCCTTGCAGGATGAATCACATCATTTCGAGGAGATTTTGATTTGGGCCGTTGGACCATCGAGGAGTTTTCCAGCCTAAGTTTTAAGACGTTGGATGACGACCTTTGGCCGCCTTAATGTTTAACCATTGGATTAAAGGTTCCCTCGCTCGAAGGCTCTGATCTCTCGCTTGTGTGAGTACTTAAGGGTTTTGAAACCCGTATCGCCTTATTTAATCCAAATTTTAAAGGATTAAATATTTCCCTTCGACTCTTTCAGACTCCTTCTTCTTTAAGCTATCTTTTCTTCTCTTTTTGTCTCTAAAGTTAGATTCTCTTCATGAATCTATTGTAGCTTTCTCACAAATTTAGCTACTACAACTTGAAGATCTTAAGCATCAGAAGTTTATGAACTTTAAAATTCTCTTTTAAGCTTTTTGAGTTCTTCCTAATTTGTGGTATTCTTTTGAATTTTTGGGTTCATTCTTGCAAAACATAGGTTAGATTTAGGGAAAAACACTAGGAAAGGATGAAATGTACCATTTTAGGCTATTTTGAGAGGCTTTGTTGCTGTTTTCTAGGATTCTCAAATGATTGTGGTCGATTATAGGTTTTTAATGATAAGTCGACTATCAAACTCATAGGCTTTTTGTGTCGACCATTTGGTTCATAGTCAATTGTGGACCAAGAATGTATATTTTAGTTATTAGGTCGACCTCTTGATATAGGGTATTCTTGTGACAATTTTTTACTATCTTATCAGATCATGTCATCATTCATCATTGAGAGGTCGAGTCTTCTTCCCAAGTTTGCCTAGACACCGCCGAGACTGCCAAGACATTTCGGCTACATGACGAGGCTTTCCCTAAGAATGATCCTATTTTCAGGGATATTGATGATTTTGGTACTGTCCTTTCTATGGATAATGTCAAGGACTTGGTGGATAGTGTCCCCATTTCTCTCTCCAATGTAATTTCGAACCCCAAGTGTCCTCACCTGGTGATGGTGGACCCCAAAGTCCAAGGCTCATCATCCTTTCAAATGGTTACGCCGCGCAACGAGCCATTAGTGTCATGCAATGGTGAGATTATCTCATAGAAGGCCAAGGAGATCACATCCCATTACAGAGCCCACGACGTCCAGAGTGCGTTTGCCTAGGGTAAGGTGATGAGAGGTATTTTGATTTCGTGATACCTAACGAACACCACTGCTTGGCCACCATTTTGGCCACTAGCTTGGTTCCCTTGGTCTTCCTAGTCATCACCTGAAGGGTTACCGCCGTGATCTTAGAGGCCATCTAAGGCTATCGAAATTTTTTCAAATATCCACTCCTTCTATCTATCTTTTGTTTTAGGAAGGTAGTTTGTAAAGGTTGTCTACCTCTTCTTGATCCTCCAACGCCACCTCCAACTGATTTATCACCTCCTTGGTTGATAAAGTTGTTTGTGTTGGCTCTGGTATGGTTAATACGAGTGGTTATCAAAATGATGCTGGTGGTTCGTCTACAAAAGATGAAGGCCCTTCCCCTAGTGCCAATTGTTGATGATGGAAAATGATGAACTTAATAATGCTCACAAATCACTCATGGTTCGCATGAATTAATGCAATAAAGATTAAAAAAAAAAGGATAAAAGGAGCAGATACACGGATTTATAATGATTCACTCTTTAATGAGCCACGTCCACTGTATTTTTCTTATCTAAGTTCGTATATAACATACAGATTTTATAAATGAAAGAATGGAGATAATGTTTTCTTTTGATCTAGGGTTTGAACGTTTTTCTTTTTCTTATTTTCCTTTTATAAGGTGCTACATTATTATTAAAAATGACTAGAATATTGCTAATGGGGCGGGAATCTTTGTATTTTGTGACAGCTTTTACGTGTGGTGTCTCTGCGTGTGCAAAGAGTGTATCGATTCTCGAACTAGTGGTCTTAATTTTAGGTGCATTGTCTCGATTGCTAGTCCTGTCCATTCTTATATGTTCTTTTTGGAATAATGGGCGTGATAATGGATGGAAAATATGAAACTCGTTTAACCTCGACCTTACCTTAGAGCGGGGAGGTCAATCGATCATCTTGAGTTCCATTATATTTGAGATTAATGGGTCGAGTTGGGCTTTTCATTTGCCTCGCCTTCGGGCCTTGGGCCGTCGAGATCTCTTACAACAACATTGCTTGGCCAAACCCTGGTAAATTTCGTGTTGTGTTCTTTTTCTATTTTTTTGTGAATTGATCGAAGTTGAGGAGGAATTTCCAACAGTACAATATCTAGATTGGGTTTTAAACGTAGTTCTGGTTTAAAAAAAGATGTACTTAAAAAAATAAGGTTGAATATATATATATATATATATATATATATATATATATATATAATTTTTTTTTTTTTTTTTTTTAAAAGAAGCATTAAAAAAAGGGGGGACGACGTCTAGCGCTTTTAAGACGGTGAAGATGAAAGTTACCAGCTTTGCTAGTACGATATGAGCGTTGAAAAACATCTCGCCGACAAGTCGTGGAACACGTTTTTGATTGGTTAATATTTTTGTATTAAAACAATAAGAACCGCGGAAGAAGAGAGGAGCAAGGAAAAGAAAAGGAGTTGTAAGTTGTAACAATTGGCCGCCCACAAAGAAGGGAGAGATAAAGATAGGAAGGCACAGCAATCACACAGCTCACGCCTAAGCCAGCAAAGAATTCGTTGGTTAGCACTTCACCTGTAAGTAAAAATGAAATCACCCAAAACCAAAACCAAAGAAATTACCTATTTTTGCAGTGCAGTTTTAATTTAATGAGAATAAAATTTACATAGATACAGTAAAGCCTATTTCATATTACATTAATATTACTAATTAATTGATGTCCGACTCGATCAAACGAGGGTCCTTTCTTCTTTCTTCTTCTTCTTCTTCTTCTTCTTCCTGAATCTGCCATTTTTCCAGGTATAGGTATTATCTCGTTCTTTCTTTCTTCGGATCTGATCTTCATCTGAATATGGTATGGGATAATTGCATTCTGAATCTGATATATTTCCAGACAATGCCGCAGGGATTTGGTGTTTTGTGTGGGTTTTAATTACTTGTTGCTCTGAATTTTCTTTCATTGTTCTGCTTGGAGTTTGTTTGTCTGTTTGGACGATTGACATTCATTCAAAGGACTGGGTTTGTTAATTTTTTTTTTCTTTTATTTATACGACCCGTCGATCATTTCATAAGCTTTTTTTGTTGCCATTAATGGTATCATGTCAACTGACAACATTCTTTTAACAAAGACAAGGAAAATGAGTTCAAACGACGGCAAAATTCATCCATTGGCGGAAAAGGAAAAGGAAAAGGAAAAGGAAAAGGCGTTCAAGATCTTCGTGGGGTACGACACTCGAGAGGATCTGGCGTACGAGGTGTGTCGGTACTCCCTCTTGAAGAGGTCTTCGATCCCTGTGGAGATCTCACCAATCAAACAGTCGGATCTGAGGAAGAAAGGCCTTTATTGGCGCGAAAGAGGCCAATTGGAGAGCACCGAGTTCTCCTTCTCTCGCTTCCTAACTCCCTGTTTGGCTAATTACCAAGGCTGGGCCATGTTCGTCGACTGTGACTTCCTTTACCTCGCCGACATAAAGGTTTGAGGGTTTGCTTTGGACCTGCAACAATTCCTATGAATTTTATTCACTCATTTGCATTTTACTAAAATTCCATTCCTGTTAATCATAATGCCTGCTCTCGCCTTCGTTTTGTTTCAACAAAACACAGGAACTCACCGACCTCATCGACGACAAATACGCGATAATGTGCGTTCAGCATGATTACACTCCGAAGGAGACCACCAAAATGGACGGGGCCGTACAGACGGTGTATCCGAGGAAGAACTGGTCATCCATGGTGTTGTACAACTGTGGACATCCCAAGAACAAGGTGTTGACTCCTGAGGTTGTGAATACCCAAACTGGGGCTTTTCTTCACAGGTTTCAGTGGCTTGATGATTCTGAGATTGGGTCCGTTCCCTTTGTTTGGAACTTTCTAGAAGGCCACAACAAGGTTGTTGAGGGCGACCCTTCTACGTTCCCAAAGGCTATTCATTATACAAGAGGTGGACCATGGTTTGAGGCCTGGAAGCATTGTGAGTTTGCTCATCTTTGGTTGAATGAGAAGGACTCCTACTTGAAGGACGCCAAAAACCTACTCTCTTGATCAATTGATTTTCAGAATGTCTTTCTTTATCTTGTTGCTTCCAAGATTAGTTCCCAATCCATTCATTATTTTTCTTTTCTTTTGCTTTCATTGTGAGCATTATAGTTATATTTCTCTGTTGAATTCACATGTCATAAGATTTCTTAGTGATTGTTTTTGGGCATAGTTAGGCATTACCATATGCCATTTATATGTGTAACTTTGTCATGTTGTTTAAGAAGCAAGCAAGCAAGCAAGGAAGGAAGGGGTGTTTTGTACGAGCAATTAAAGTCTCCTTTCATTTCTGGTATTATATTGTGGAATAAAGACATGTTTGATGTTCTGGATGTGTCTGTAATTAAGTTACGAGGAATTTAAATCATATATTTGCAACAAATCGAGAGGTTTGGATCTTTAGCTTTGACCTCTCCTCTACAACCATATTAGAGTTTTTTGGTTTTATGTCCGATGACGAGAGCTGACTTCTGCTCCTGTAAGGCGAGGGCTAAAAAGGTAGAGACATTTTAACAGGCATAACTGTAGGACATGTTACATTGTTCAAAATATTCATCAATGGTATCCACACTATCTGTCTCAGGATTGTAGGAATAGGTACGGAAGGCGCAACGGAAATTACATGCCCACCAGATGGCCTGGTGTTATCTGGAATCAGATGATGCCACGCATCCTTTGGTTACAGTTCCAGCCCCTGAGTTTAACAAGGAGACTGGTGTGATCTGGGCATCTTCTCCTGATCGGCTTGAGATATTTGAACCAACAAATAGAGCATTTGGGAAAATCGGTTCAAATTAACAACACTGTAGCTTGTGAGAGAGAATATTTTGGTTTGATGGCAAAACTTTTAAAACAATCCAGAAATTTTGTTTATCTACAACAATAATAAACCACCAGATTCATCACTATAGATGATACCAACTACAGTATGCTCATCATATCTCATAACATCATGTCTTTTGGTTCATGAATCAAAATACATAAACTAGCTCTGTTTTCTTTTCTTTTCTTTCCTTTTTTTTTTTTTTT
>CAMOHE010030632.1:0-29358 GCA_946598075.1 Artocarpus hirsutus
TCTCTATTGGGTTATTTGAATTAAAACTGAGCTTTATTCTATAGAATCTCGGGTGGAAAATAAAAGATTCACGTGATTTTTTATTTCGGCAGTTCGGCATGCCGAACTTAAAGTTCGGCCTGTCGATCAGGCAAGTTCGGCCTGCCTATGAAAAAGTTCGGCCTGCCTATGCGCGAATTAAAAATCGCGCGTTTTCACGCGTTTTTACGCGTATCTTATCCGATATAGACCCGAATTTGGTTCTGTTTTGAATTTTGGAGACCTTATCTGATAAGGAATGACCCTAGACCCAACCTCTATAAATAGGGAGTAAGTCTAATGAGTTATTTAGATCAAGAGAGAGATTAAGAGTGATACTCTACTGGTGAGAATATGAAACTCCCTGAGAACTCTTGTTCACAAATCACGAACACTAGCTTTGGGTTCTCTCAATTGGTTGGAAGGAGAGTCACCTTGAGAAGGAGCTGTACGTGTGAGCCCACACTCACTCCGATCGTGGATAGAGAATAGCATAGAAGACCAGTTGGTTGAGGCTCTTCTGGAACGTTACTTTTCTACACAGAATCGGCAGCTTTTCGGCGCATATAAGGTCAGTAAGATCAGGTTGATTTATACATATAGCATGTCAAACTTGTGTTTTAGAAAATACTTTGATTTAAAATTTTTAAAATTCCGCTGCGTATTATTTTTCCAACACGTTTAGCTTTCGATGCAAAAATAAAAGGGCGCTTTACCACTTTATTTGATGGCTCTGCTTTCTTGTATTGGAAAACAGCTCTAAGGGAAGGACAGGTGATTCTCATGAATTATTTCCCAAAAGTATTAAACAAATGGGTAAACATGTATGTTTTAAAAAGTAAAAATATAATAAATTTTTAAAGATATTTTTATCAACAAAGAATTTATTTATTATATATCAAATATTGTTTTCTTTACGTTCATGTTTGTTGAATGTATAATAAGCAAACAATAGTCTATGACTGTCGGTTTAAACCTTTAAGAATTGGGCATATGATGCACAGATTATGTGGAAGACAGGATTCTTAAGGTGATGGTTTAAATCATAATATCCATAATCGAGAGAATAAAGTTGGGCGCTTTATTCATGTAAAGATTATTATGTTATTTATATTCCTATTGGGAGATGGTTTGTCTTGACCATCGGAGGTGGACTCCGTGAATAGAAACATTGACACGTTGTCATAGGTGATGATGTGTTGGATCAGGATATAAAGTGAATTGATTAGGATTAATAATTTTGTCTTGGCAAATTGATTCACTTTAGACAATCATTTGTATTGTATCTTAATCCTGAGATGAATAGTGGGCCAGTTGTCTTGACTTGTGTCTTTTGATGTACCAAACGGTGACACCCACATTTTAATAGTGGTATGCATGCTGATACGTTGGAGGCATGACTCTTAATAGCATAGACCTATTATTCATAGATATGAAATCTATAGCTCATCTTTAGGAGTAGTGATATCCTCTTATATGCGTTATCCTGTAATTGAAAAACTGAAGTGCTCAACTATTTGGATACATAGGTGTAATCAAATGGTATACCGTCTTTAGATGGTAAGTTTTTCGATGGTGAGATAATGGAACGTAAGATAAAAATAATCGGGAAGGTAAGACAGAGCTTGCCCTTAAGCCGATTATGGATAATCCTATAGGGACACGGTATACTATGATATGTCATGGAGACTTAGCTATACAGGCTTCGTAATTTTATAGAGTTTGAGAGTGTAGCTCCAAGCTTTTAGTGGAGTAGCGTTGGAGTTGATAATTATGAAATGTATATCTGGGATATTGGGTTTCATAATTATCGGAAGCTTGAACTATATAGGTCCATTTGGTCCCTTTTGCTAGCTCACAAAATCCTGTAACAATACGACGTGCTTTTCTAATTATTGGTGACTCAGTCAGATTTATTAGATTGGTTGAAATTTGAAAGAATCAAATAATTCATGTTTGTATATCGGTTGAATTAATTTTGTGACAAAATTAATTCAAGATTAAACTTGTTGAATTATTGAGATCGGATAATTCTTGTCTGTTTATCAGTTGATTTAATTTTAAATAAATTATATCAAGATAAACTTGTAAAATTATTAGAAATCTATTTATTTTCCTAGAGATTATCTAGATAAAGTTGTTTTAATTAGATAAATTCTCTATTGGGTTATTTGAATTAAAACTAGGGCTTTATCCTATAGAATCTCGGGTGATAAATAAAAGATTCGCTGAAATTTTTTTTCGGTAGTTTGGCCTACCTATGCACGGAATAAAAATCACCCGTTTTTACACGGATTTCATCCGATATTAATCCGAATTTAATTCTTATTTGAATTTTTGAGACCTTATTTGATAAGGAATGATCCTAGACCCAACCTCTATAAATAGGGAGTGAGTCTTATGAGTTATTTAGATCAATTGAGAGATTAAGAGTGAAACTTTACTGGTGAGTTTCTGAAACTCCTTGAGAGCTCTTGTTTATAAATTATGAACACTAGCTTTGGGTTCTCTCAATTGGTTGGAAAGAGAATCACCTTGAGGAAGAGCTGTACGTGCGAGCCCACACTCACTCCGATCATGGATAGAGAATAGCAAAGAAGACCAGCTGGTTGAAGCTCTTCTAGAACGTTACTTCTCTTCACAGATTACGGGAGTTCTTCGGCACAAAGGTTAGTAAGATCCGATTAATTTATGCATATAGCATGTCAAACTTGTGTTTTAGAAAATACTCTGATGTAAATTTTTTAAAATTTCGCTGTGTACTAGTTTTCCAACACAGATATTATGTATATATCTTTCTATGTTTATATGTGTGTTTATTTGATCTTTATCTAATTAGGGTCTATTTGGTAGTCCGGTTAAAACCAATTGGTTTACAAAAAGTTAAAGCCATAATTTATGGTTAGAATTTATATTTGACAAGTTTGTCAAAGTATTGGTATAAACCAAAAGTAATTCTAAATACTAAGACTCAATTCTAACTACTATTTGAATGAATGAGAGTTTCACTTGGAATCGAGATCCCAAATATTTATGTAGTATTTGATAATGTGAGTTAGAACCAAAATTTATAGTTGCTGTAGTGTAAAACTCTCACACGCTATAATACTAAGAAAAAAATCAGTTACAATAATAAACTCTTATATGCTACAGTATTTTTAACAAAAATTAGTTCAATTTAACGGACCAAGGAAATGCTTAAGATTTGACAATGTGATAATAGAAGGAGACTCCAAGGATGTTATTGAAGCTTTTGGCTCTATTGACGAAAGTGTGTTGGAGATCTATAGAGGCCGTTTAGTATTGTTTTTAAAATAGGTGAAAGTATTTTTGTTTTAAAAAATAAATTTTTTTAAAAATTATACAAAAGTGTTTTTAAAATTATTATCTTAAAAAATATACAAAGATATTTTTTAAAATTTAAAAAATAAAACCAAACGGGCCGCAACATTCGCAAGGTTGCTCGATTGGTTGTCCAATATTTCTCATATTATAATTGCTTTGGACAAAAAATGGTGCCATTCACAGAATTTTATAATTATGTCGTTGGCTCTTTCGGCCCCAAAAACCATGGTGTTGTCAGGGGACCGTGAGGCTCCTCTGAAAGTAGTTGCTACTTTTTGATTACGTGGGGGGTTTTTGTTGTGGCTAACCGTGTGTGGCTTTAGCTCTTTTTGTTATTTGTCGTGTTGGCTTTTGGCCCTTTTAATAAAGTCATTATTCATTAAAAAGGAAACAACATTTATAGGATTTTTGAGGAGTTAAAAATAAAAGTTTAAATTAAAAATATTATAATTTATAAAAAATTTACATTATTTAAATTAAAATTGATGAGTTAAAATTAAATTTATCAAATATTTTATTTTATTTTTTTTCATTGTTTAATAATTGAAAATTGAAATGAATTTTACATTGAGACATGTTGCAAAAAATATTTGATAAAATCAGTTTAAATTAAAATGTTTTATTGTTACAGAGTCAAGTTCTTAGATGTTACAGTAATAAAAAACAATGAGTTATAATATAAAGCTCTCACGTACTATAACTTTTAATTTTAACCATATTTTTTAAACGTCTTAATAATAGTTTTACTATGTTAATAAATTTAATTAATAATTATTGCGGCTTTTTTCAAGTTGGTTTCTAGATGCAATATGTAGTCTAAGAGGCTGTTTGGCAGTGGCGGTTTCTACCACAAACTCAGTTATAAACAGTAAAAAGTTCTCACATATTACAGTAACAAAAAAAAATTGCTACAGTATAAAACTCTCACATGTTACAATAAAAGTGGTTCCCACCACTGAGGGGTGTTTAGAAGGTGGTGTAAACTAGTGGTGAGAACCACTTTTACTGTAGCATGTGAGAGCTTTACACTGTAGCAATTTTTTTTTATTGTTACTGTAGCATGTGAGAGTTTTATACTGTTTATAACTGAGTTTGTAGTGAGAACTGTAATTCCTATCACTTTACCAAACACCTGATGATTCACACCACACTTCTAAACACCAACTAAATACTATTTCAAATGAGAAAAAGGTACATCATTAATTCATCGATGAAATTTTTGTTGTACCTTTTTTTTTTTGGTATAATATAAGGTGGCGAATTTGAATTTTGCACTTCCATGTCAGAAGTGCCTGAACCTCACTTTTGTCTCGATATAAAAGTATTCTCCACTTGTCCCGTTGTACATTAGTATTGATCTATTAATATTCACCATGCCTAATCAACGAGACTTTTCGTTTGTTTTATCAAGTGATGTAAACCAAATACACAAGGATTAAAATAATAATAATATTTTTGTATTTTGTATTTAAATAGAGGAGATATTTCAAAATAATAATATTTTTTTTCTATTTATTCCAATATAAATTATATAAAAATCCAGGACTAGAAGGAAATAAATTTTGCAAACTTTTTGCATTTGGAATCAATTTTCTTCGTTTTCTCCTGTCGTTATGCGTACTCCAAAGTTAATGTCATATTTATTCCTCAAATTATAGACCAAATGTCAGTCTGGTCTTTGCTTTTAAAAATCCTAGAATGAGTCGTAATTTGTTAAACTGTATTAAATTAGTTTTTTCACTTTATTTAACTGTTAAAATATCTAATAAAAACTACTTTTTTGTTTAATAGTCGTGTCCTTCCGTCCATGTGACTGTTGATATCTAAATGGAAACCTCATATGATCCTTATATGTCTTTTTCCCTTGAGATTTAAACATTTGAATGTATAAAAAAAAAACTAATTCAGAAACTTGATAGATCAAAAACTCATCATGTGATGTTTATGAATCATAGACCAAAGTCAAATTTGACTAATAATTGTAACCATTTAAACTAAATATGATATTAACCCATCAATTCATTTTGTATATGCGTGTATTTTTGTACCTGTATATATGTATAAGATTTATCTTTTTAGACATATCAAACTCTAATTTATCACATGTTACCAATTTTTTTTGGATTATTTTCTATCAAAAAAATCAACTTCAAGACATGGATAATTTTTTTTGCTAAGTCAAAATGAAATGCTTTTCATAAGGCTTCTGATTTTGTTTAGGAAATAAACACGTTAAAAATAATAAGTTTCAACTATTATAGTGTAAAATTCTTACATGTTACGTAAAAAGTAAAACTTTACTATAGTGTAAAACTCTCACATATTACAATGTTTAAGTTTCAACATATTTCTCAAACGAACTCTCTCTAAATAAGAATTAGAGAACGAAGTAACTTGACGTTTATATAGTTTTCACCATCCCCGGGTGCAAAGGATGACCAAGCAAGAGCAAGTCACACCCTCATACAAACGGCCCAAACCCAACCGAGAAGAGAAGTTAATAAATGTCATGTCTTTCTTACTGTTTGCAAAAATTGGAAAGAAAAATTTTCTAACTTTGAATTTACAGGAAGCAACTAGCAAGCCTGCATTGGCCATGCCTCAGCATACAATATACACTCGTATTAAATGACTTCTGAGAACACTATTTCCGTCGGCTTCACCAATCTATGGTCACAACTCATAACTCTTTTTTTTTTTTTCCCTTTAAAAAGGGCTTTTTGTTTTTTGAAAAAATTATTTTCATCTTGTTAGATTATAACCTTATTATTTAAAAAACTATAAACCCCAATATTTTATACGGTGTATTTTTTAAATTTGGTCTGTTTTATTACCAGAAGAGTTATGACTTCTTAGGTTAAATAAGATCCTGTTTTTGTTTTGTTTTGTTTTTTGTTGTGGGTGATCGTCATAACTCCTGCTTATAACACTACTGTTACCTACTTAAAAGGAGACACCTAGATGTAACATATCAATCATAATCACACATCTAAGTGGAGAACACGGCTAGCTGTTTAGCTATGAGAATCGTTTTTGTTATTATATATAAAAATTTTATATTATAAAAATTTATTTTATTACAATATATAAAAATTTTATATTATTTATAATTAGGTTTATACCTATATCACTCGTAGCCAAGCACGCTAGTAGAATCAATTTTTTGCTATTTAAGAGTTCTGTTTTAATTAGAAGACAAATTCAGTACTTTAGTCATGATGACGTTGCTTTGTCATTAAATTGACCTCGTTTGGTGCCAAAACAGGGAGTAAAATGCACAAACCCAGGTTACCCCAGCCGGGGAAAAACACTCCCAAATAAAAATAACAGAGCAGCGTAATATTGATGACCAAATTAAATGCTACCATCTGTCTGTAGCTCTGTTCAACATCGGGCATTCATGAAACAAAACAACGATCTTTATTACTCTGCATAAGTTGACAGACTAGTACTGAAAAGGCCCTCGCTCCTTTCAAGATATTTTCAGAACCCCCAAACAATATTATCAATTTCCCACCCTTTTCCTTCTCTTTTCCATCTAAATCTTCTTTCTTAAAATCGGTACGTCTTCTTTCTCTCCGAAAAGGGCTCTTTTTTTTTTTTTCTGGTGCGAAAGGATGGTTTTTGGTAGTGTCAATTGTCTGCTTTTGATGATGTCCATAACAAGCTTCTTACTTTTGAACACTGTTTTACTATCGGCCAAGAAAACTTACATAATCCAAATGGATAAATCCGCCATGCCAGAGTCTTTCTCTGATCACTTAGCGTGGTACTCGTCGAAAGTAAATTCTGTTCTGCTAAAACAGAGCGATGAAAGTGATGGTGAGAGTGAAGAGAGAATAATCTACACTTACCAGACGGCTTTCCACGGAGTGGCGGCTCAGCTAAGCGAAGAAGAAGCTGAGAAGCTGGAACAAGACGACGCCGTTTTGGCCGTGTTCCCGGAGACGAAGTATGAACTCCACACGACGAGGAGTCCGATGTTCTTGGGACTGGACCCGAGACAGGACAGGGAGAACGTCTGGTCGATGAAAGTCTCCGACCATGACGTCATCGTGGGAGTCCTCGACACCGGGATATGGCCGGAGAGCGAGAGCTTCAACGACACAGGGATGACGCTGGTGCCGGCTCACTGGAAAGGAGAGTGCGAGACGGGACGAGGATTCACGAAACGACACTGCAACAGAAAGATCGTCGGCGCGAGGATGTTCTACAGAGGATATGAGGCGGCGACGGGGAAGATCAACCCTCAGAGCGACTACAAGTCGCCGAGGGACCAGGATGGCCACGGGACCCACACGGCGGCCACCGTTGCGGGGTCCCCGGTGAAGGGGGCGAATTTATTCGGCTACGCGTACGGCACCGCCAGGGGAATGGCTCCCGGCGCGAGAATCGCGGCGTACAAGGTCTGCTGGGTCGGAGGCTGCTTCAGCTCTGATATCCTCTCCGCCGTCGACAGAGCCGTCGCCGACGGCGTCAACGTCTTGTCGATCTCTTTAGGCGGTGGGGTTTCGTCTTATTACAGAGACAGTGTCTCCGTGGCGTCGTTTGGGGCTATGGAGACGGGAGTTTTCGTGTCGTGCTCGGCCGGGAACGGTGGGCCCGATCCCGTCAGCCTCACCAACGTTTCTCCGTGGATAACCACCGTTGGAGCTAGCACCATGGATAGGGATTTCCCGGCGACGGTAAAGCTCGGAACGGGGAAAAACCTCTCTGGAGTTTCGCTCTACAGAGGAAGAAGAACTCTTGACATCAACAAACAATATTCAGTTACATACATGGGAAGCAATTCCACGAGCCCAGATCCGAGCTCTCTGTGCTTGGAAGGTACGTTAGACAGCCGCAAAGTCGCCGGGAAGATCGTCATTTGCGACCGAGGCATCAGCCCTCGAGTACAGAAAGGACAGGTGGTGAAAGACGCCGGAGGAGTCGGCATGATCTTGGCCAACACCGCCGCTAACGGCGAGGAGCTCGTGGCGGACGCGCACTTAATCCCCGCCGTGGCCGTCGGAGAGTCCGAAGCCAAAGAGATAAAGCATTACGCTTTAACAGACCCAAAGGCAACGGCGAACCTCGCTTTCCTCGGAACCAGAGTGGGAATCCGGCCGTCACCGGTTGTGGCGGCGTTTTCCTCAAGAGGGCCGAATTTCCTGACGCTGGAGATTCTGAAGCCCGACATGATCGCCCCAGGGGTGAACATCCTGGCGGCGTGGACAGGGGATTTGGGCCCATCGAGTTTGCCGACGGATAAGAGGAGGGTGAAGTTCAACATCCTGTCGGGGACTTCCATGTCGTGCCCTCACGTGAGCGGAATCGCGGCATTGCTCAAAGCCAGACATCCCGACTGGAGCCCCGCCGCCATAAAATCGGCTCTCATGACCACGGCTTACGTCCATGACAACACTCTGAACCCTCTAAAGGACGCTTCAGCTGCCGCACCTTCTGACCCTTACGACCACGGCGCTGGTCACGTCAACCCAAGAAAAGCTCTTGACCCTGGCTTGGTCTACGATATTCAGCCACAGGAGTATTATGAATTCCTTTGTACACAAAGTTTGACTCCTACACAGCTCAAGGTTTTCTCCAAATATGCCAATAGGACATGCAAACACTCCCTTGCTGGGCCAGGGGAGTTGAATTATCCTGCAATCTCGGTTGTTTTCCCTGGGAAAGCTTCGGTTTCGGTTCTGAGCGTTGGGAGGACTGTGACTAATGTCGGCCCCCCGGTTTCGAACTACCATGTTTCGGTCTCGCCTTTTAGAGGTGCCTCTGTTAACGTTGAGCCTAGGAGTCTGAGCTTCAACAAGGCTGGTCAGAAGTTGTCTTATAAAGTGACGTTCACGACTCAGTCACGGCAAACGGCGCCGGAGTTTGGAGATTTGGTCTGGAAAGATGGAGTCCACAAGGTTAGAAGCCCGATTGCCATTACTTGGTTGCCTCCAATGTGAGTTGTGAATCTGTGCGGTGGTGCTTTCCTGCTACAAAATAAAAAGGATTCGGCTTTGAGGAGCTCAAGGGCTCACCTTTTGTTTCTTTTTTTCCTTTTTGTTTCTTGCGACTATAAGATTATAGTGTGTAGCATTAGAAACGCGACCAGAGTATTGTGTAACCATCTCTATGTCAGTGAGCTAGCATTTTGGTTTTTATTTTTGTGTTTCTTTTCCAGAGAATATTTTCAGTATCAACTACAAAAAAAGATCAAATTGATCTATAGTTTGCAATTCTCACGTGTCTAATTTCGAGAAATGATTGTGTTGTTTGTTTCATCGATTCAAACCAACGTTTTAAATTTTTTTGCTCCAATGCTATAAACTAAATGGCATATTGAAAGTTTTATACCATATACAAGAACCCAAATAGGAGTACGCAGAAATAGATTGGATTTTGTCTTTCTTCCTAGTTCATATAAGAATGTACAAACTACTATGTAGAAGATTTTCTCCCCACCATGCACGTACAATACGAAATCCCAACGAGGAATGAAGAAAATTCCCTATATGAATTTTTCCCCGCAACGACTGTAATTATTTACAATAGTATTTCTAGGAAGATGAAAGGAAGATCTTTCCTTTCGTTATTGCATCTTTAGTCAACACTCCCTCTCCCCGCTAATATCTAATTCGTTATCGACCCTTCTATCTACATTCCAACAATGAACAATAACAAATTAAATAACAGTAGAAACTCTAGGTAATCTACCCCAAAAAATTTTTTATGTGATCCTCAATTCAGTTCCTAGCTGGCCTCATTATTAGACACGGCTGCTGTGCTATGTAAAGTCTATTTTCCAATATATTCAATGCTATTTTTTTTGGTTCTGAACGCAAAATTAATGCCTTTTTTTTTTTAATGCAAATGAACCTTAGTGGGGCTCTTGGGCGAAAAAAGTAAACAAAAAAGGCTGCCGCAAGAGCCTAATATATAAGAGCCCAACAAAAGCAAATCCAAAATGCCTAAACAAAGATAAAGATGATCTCCAACAGGGCCTCACATCCGACTTGGCCCAAGGGTGTTAATTAGACTGAATAGTATTCATTTGGACCCTATCGTTTGGATTTAAACCAATTTTGATGGAAACAATTATAGCATATAAAGGCTTTATATTATTATTTTATTTTTTTTGATATTATAGTATGCAAGTAGCAACTAAAATTTCTTGTTGAAACTTGAAAATGCCGCAGTCTCGTACTACTTTTATAAATAAAATAGGTTCATATTGTTACGGACGTGGATATTAAAATACCAGCTTTTTAAAATGATCATTCCTTTAATTCAACCCTAGAAATAGGAGCTTGCGACGGGGGCAGAGGGAGTATGCCTCCTTGACTTTTTAAAAATTTATGTTTTTGTCTAAATTTTTTTTTAATATTTTTTATATATGCCTCCTTTTTATCCACCAAAGTTTATATACGCCCTCGTCATTCAAAAATTTTACCTATTATTTAATTCAAAAATTTTACCTATTATTTAATCGTGTCTAGCATATTCCACCCGTTTTGACCCAAACTTATTTATAAAAAACCCAAATCCTGCAATTTCGTGCAGGTTTCGAATCATGTCATCATGTTAGGACCCATATTGCCTGCCTTAGTTACATGCTTTTGTGGTTGCATTTTGCATGTAACAAGTAATTAGTTTGGTTTTCTATTTAGACGGATGAAAGTAAATGAAGAACCTTGTAGTCCTGTAATATTTATTCTATAAGTAATGTGAGCCAGCTTTTCGTGTTTAATATTTTTATAAGTTTCTTTCTATCCAATGCAATTGAAAGAATTTTATTGTTAACTTGAAAGGGTTTGTTTTGTTGTCATTTTTTTGGTTGATTTGAGAACCTCTTTTGCACGGGGGTAAATAAAAAGCACCAGCCTGTATTGCACGTTCCACTTGGCACCATAGTAGTGCACATTAAAAAAATATCACAGGGGTTCCTTCATTACAGGTTCAATAAAAGTATCATTAACGTATCACCAAAAAAAAAAAAAAAAAGAAGGGGAAAAACAAAATAGCAATACTAAACAAATACTTCCACAACGTTTCAAATCAATGCATCCTGCATAAGGGTTCCCATTCATAGTCTTGAAACCCAATACAAGTCTCATGAAAACAACCAAATATCACATATCCATAACCCTTTGACGTCGCCTAACACAATAACATCAAACTACGTACGTAGTAGATCTTTGAGTGCCTAACTTGGAAGTTGAGAAGAAAGTTCGTAGACGAATCATTATTGAAAAACAAACATATAGACAATAACACTTCATTTGGAACACAGAAATCCCATGGAACTCTGCAATTTGTTATAAATAAATACACGGTAGCGATCATCTGTGTATATATAGATCCATTATTATAATCCATTTGGAATTCATACTTGCCAACTTGGTTCTTTCAAGTAATTTATGATTAACAACAACAAAGATAATGTCTTCGGCAACTTTGAGACTGCCATCCAATACCTTAATTAATCAAAGATAAGATTTATGGGAACTTTGAAGTTGTCATGTATTCTCATCATATGACAATGTCCAACAACTTTGATCACATTTAAGCTTTATCAAATATTGTTGACGTCAAATCCAATATTTACGCGTCAAAAGACATAAGTGCCATATTAGTGCTTATAATCATCACAAATTCGCAAAGTCGAAGTTTTTCGTTGAAATCAATTTAACATATATTTTTCTTTTCAAGAAACAGGAAATACTTTTTTTTTGACCTTTTACGTGTCATTCCAGTTTGAGATAGTTAGTAACCAAGTTCACTTAAATTTATTATAATACATAAGAGTTTTATAATATACTTTTTATTTGTCATCTCAATTAAAATGATTGTTACTAACAAATAAAGTAAAACTCTTAACAGCTATAGTAAAAAACGAAAAATTAGTATACAATATAAATTCTCACATAGTATAATTTTAAACATCATTTTTAATTCTAATCATTTTCTCAAACATTCTAAAAGTATAATTTTAAAATTTTACACTATAATATGTTAAAAATTTACAACATAACAATTAAAACTTCGTTCCGGAACCCTCTCTGTATAAATAGACAAAATAACCTTCCCCAGAAATCTTGGCTAAAATTTAAACATAGTGATTCACTGACGAGCCTATGAGCTACAGCAAAAGACGATCATAAGATGCTCTGCATGTGAAACGCGGCGGGAAAATTTTACAAACAATTAACAAACCATGTGCTTAATTATTGAATTAGAACGAGATATATTGTTTTTTTACTTCTCAAACAACTACCTAACGTGTCAACCTTGGACCATACAAGTGACCCTCTCGGCGCTGGTGCCTCCACAGTTGCCACGTGTCGACTTCCTTGCATTTACAGGAAGACAGACAGCAAAGAAAATAAAAAAAAAAACAATAAACAAAAAACAAAAGAATTTGGGTGCAACATAGCCACTTAAAACCGTTCTCAGTGTGGGTCAACTAATGTCGCTTTCTAGTTTTTTTTTGTTTTATTTTCTCCATTTTGCCACGCTGGCGATCTCTAATTGGACCACACTTATAGTACTGGCCTGCTGGGCCTGGGCTTGAAGGGCGGCTTCGACACGTGTCCCCCGTGTTGTAAAAATTAACAAAGCGAAGACAGACGAGAAATTGGCGGGGAGAGAGAAGGAGAGGGCATTGGATGATGCTTACCGGGAATGGATCGTCATTTGGACACGTGGAGTCAGAAGGTAAAAGTAGTCAGTGACGGTCAGCTCGGGCAGCTAGGTTAGTTGCCCGTTGGAGTTTGCCTTTTGCCCTAGAGAGACTCAATCTCACGAGAAAATGGGGGAGAGAAAATAAATGATTAGAACTGGAATTCCTGCTTCGACGGATATACTGACCGTCGGCGGCTAGAAAAATCTTCCGGGAGCTAAGCTATAGGAGTTTTTCGATGACGGAGCACCGCCGGAGAATGCTCAACGACGATGAGTCCGATTCGCTGGAGAAGTGCCGAGAGCGGAGGCGTCGGAGGATCGAGATGAGGCGAGTGGCTGCGCTGGCGACGGCGGAGAGACCGCTGGAAACGAAGCCCCTCCGCGCGGAGGAGGCGAACACTGCATCATCGGCAGAGGATGCAGCGGAGCAGCCGGAGAGGGCAAGGGAGCCTGTTTTCGGGATGATGTCGGTGGCGGGACGGTTGCGCAGCATGGAGGATGCCGTGGATGCACGGACGACGCTGTGTTTGCCTGAGATTTGCCGGAGGCGACCGGTTCACTTCTTCGCCGTGTATGACGGTCATGGAAGCCCTCACGTATATATATACAAAAATTATAGTTTCTTTTGAAAATTTAACGTATTAAATTTTTTTTTTTTACTTGAACTGAGAATTTGCTCAAGCGCAGGTGGCGGAGCTTTGTAAGGAGTTGATGCACATGATCGTGGAGGAGGAGTTGGCGCGACCGAGTTGCAAGCGCGGGGAAGCTGCGTGTGGGGAAGCGAAGGTGGATGAGGATGAGAATGTGGTGGTGGAAGAAGAAGAGGAAGTGCTGTGGAGGAGGGCCATGGAGAGGAGCTTCCAGAGGATGGACGAGGCGGCGATGAACACGTGCGCGTGTGGGAGCGTGGGTTATCAGTGCGGCTGCCGGCCCATGGAGGTTTCTTTCGGTGGCTCCACCGCCGTGGTGGCGGTGATGACGACCGATCACATTGTGGTCGCCAACTGCGGTGACTCACGCGCCGTCCTCAGCCGCGGTGGCTGTGCTGTGCCTCTTTCTTATGATCACAAGGTTCGTTCTCCACTGTTGTCTGGTACTGTAATATTCCTTGCTGATAACGTTGAATCAGTAATTGGGCCTTGATTGCTCTGATTGGGTTTTGGGCCTCTAATACACATGATTTGAGTAATGGGTTTTCATTTCATTTGTTGGAAGGACTTTTCTTCTTCTTTTTATATTTAATGCTTCTTATATACACGTATAATTGGCCGCTTTTTGAAAACATCCCTCCAATATCTGCTATTGAAAAGAAATTTTTTGATGTCTGCATGGCCAACTTTGTAATTGTCACGTAGTTACATGCAACGTTAGGATTTTGGTCTAAAATTTGACAGTTGCCCTCGAGGGATGTGATACACACACAATAATTTGTTAGAGGTTTGTCCCGACTATTGTCTTCCTGATTCTTTTGATTGGTTGATTTAAAAATAATGCTATGATAGAATCTTAACTTACTTTGGCTTGCAGCCAGATAGACCAGATGAACTTGAAAGGATTGAAGCTGCTGGAGGACGGGTCATCTTTGTGAATGGAGCTCGGGTCGAAGGCATTCTTGCAATGTCCAGAGCTATAGGTGATCATCTGGTTTTTTAGTCCTCTGAAAACGACAATTAGGAATACTATTAACGGATACATTGTTGCCGTGTGATTCGTTATAATTGGCTTATTTACACATCAGAACAGATATCAATGGAAAGAATTGTTTTCAGCATGAATGTTTATGCTTCAGCATTCGACATTAATAGAATACATGTATTGTCACGCAGATTCATCGATTAGATTTTAGCGTTCGGCATGTTGGGGTGGCCTTCAAATCGGGTGGTGTATTTATGTTGAACATTGTCTTGGTTTTTGATACTGCGCTGATGATATTAACCTTTCTTACATTTTCCTCTCAACCAGAGTATGAGATCTGGATCTGTTTAAATTCAATACTTGGTCTTCTCAGGAATTATTTTTGGCTACATGTCATATTGTACTAGTCATTTGGCGGTCTATAAGTCTCAGAAATATCCAACTCCTTCCGCTGTACCCTTTTGAAATGAGTGTGCCTTTCCTTTGACTTGGCCTCATTCAAGTCCCACCTTCTAAATATTCCATGTCTAGAAATGTGAAATTTAGAACAATTATTACTTGTTTTTTTTAAAACACAAATCCATACCGATTTGCTTTGTGATGATGCATTATACATACGTAGTCACATAGATATGCGTGCTTTTGTGTTGCTGATTAATTATATTGTATCTTCTGTAACAGGGGACAAGTATCTAAAACCAATTGTTATATCTAATCCTGAGATAACTTTCACTAAGAGAGAGCCGGAGGACGAATGCTTGGTTATTGCGAGTGATGGCTTGTGGGATGTTCTGGCGAGTGAGTTAGCCTGCGACGTAGCAAGGGAGTGTCTTCGAGAAGGAAGTACTCCCACCACTTCCGGTATAGATCCCAGTATTCTTACTGGTCCTCCTCAGATGGAAGAGGAAAGAGCTGGGGCATTGTATCCCTCTCGCAGTGCCCTGGCTGCTGCGCTGCTCACACGCCTTGCTTTGGGAAGGAAAAGTTCCGATAACGTCAGTGTTATTGTTGTTGATTTGAAGCGGAGCTGACTAGCTGTGTGGATATCAATGTTAGATCATGAAGGCAAACTCACTGTTGATTGCTCATTTGTAATGTTTTGTACATGGCTCATGACTGAAACAGGCAAGCACCCCAAAGAATAAAAAAAAAACGTGGAAAAAGAATTTAAGAAAGCACAAGTTTCTGCTTTAGACGAAAGGCATCTTGTTAATTTGACCTGTTAACTAGGATTCTTTATAAGAGCCTGTGGTGATCAGTCGTATCTCTGCCATTTTTTTTATCCAATGCAGATATCGTCAGTTAGTCTGACATTACATCTTTACTTTGAACTGCTTGGCTGGTTTTGGTATTCAGAATGGAATTCTATATAGAGACTGGCTAGTTTGCATTATCCACATGATTACTATCGAATTGGACGAGGCTTTAAAAAGTATGTACGTAAAATTGGTGGCAAAATTCGTGATGGCTCACTGACTACTAGCTTTGTAATTGGAGATGCCAGCATGGTCAACGAGGCTAGGTTGCATTATTGTTTACGTGGCGGTTGGCCCAATGGTACTAGAATGTTACCCTCAACGTTGATTCGTAGAAATTATAGAGTACATGGTTTATGTGTGGTTTTTATGTTTTTAATGGATACTATTATTATTAGCTATTTGATATAAATCTAATATTTGTAACAAAGTGATTGGTTGATAAAAAAATTTATAATAATTAATAAGGTTAAATTTTTATCATATCATAACATCAATTGTTGTTAAAATATACATTTATTGAAAGCCAATCTTGAGTAAAATAAATACTACCGCTTCAGTCTTTTTCAATAAAATCATTACGTAATAAATCAACAAACCATAATGTAATTTCTCTTTTATCCTTCAAGCTTATCTATTACAGTAGTAGAGTGAATATGATCTCCACCCAACAAACCTAAAACTTTAGCTAGTATGCGAAAGTGCATACCTTCCGTCTATCGAAATATCAAGGAATATTAAATCCTTCTACGGGAAAAAGATCATTCTTTTTTCACTAAAATTGTGATATATAAAAAGCAACTAGTGGTAGCTAGTTGCTTCGTGCATAAAAGTAATCCGCAATGGAAGGTCTGTTTGTTACGGCAAGCATTCTCATGTATATCAACGCCAATTTTCTTGTACCAAGTCTGTTTGAAAAGAAATTCATTGACCCCATTTTGACTCATATATGACTCATATATATATATATATATGTATAAATATTTATGAGGATGATTGCCATGACGTACCTCTTGTATTATTATTTCACTTGGCCACGACAGCTATCATCTTCCTAAACACACTCTCTCGAGTAGCCTTGGGAACCAAACAATACTTGTGAACATTAGTCACGTACTATAATTCTGAACTTTTTTATTAAAATAAAAAAAAATTTGATAATTATAAGTATAGCTTAACAGTAAAATCATAGAGGATTTTACCATAAAGAATAGAATTCAAATTTTTTCATTTTTAAATTCCAAAAAAAAAAAGAATTTGGGGTGAAAAATTTTGAACTTGAAATTTTAATACTAAAAAAATGGTTGTAAAATTGACCCAAATCAAGTTTAAGGAATTACTGTTCAGGGAATTGACCCTAATTAAGCCTTTAAAATTTGTCTCATAAGCAAAATCAATTAAAATGTCTATAGAGGTGGCAACATCGGAGCAGGGAATTTAAAGGCTCAAGCACGTCCACGTGTAAGGGTTTATGGGTGAGTTAGGTTCATGCATAGCCTTCCCGTGGCGCTTCTCTCCTTCCACAAGTCACAGAAACGAACATCTCCAACTTTACGTTTTAACTTCTTCACCATCCTGCAATGGAATATATATGCATACACACACACAACATATACATACATACATATATATGTGTGTAACTCTTCAATTCCATGATCTGTATCTCTCTCTGGCTCTCTCTGCCACAACCTTCCGCATCTCACATAAAGTAACGTAACTCTTTTCCTTCTCTCGATGTCTTAATTTCTTGCAAAATGGCACGACAACCACGAGCAGAACTTATCCTCTCTAGGAAGACCAACGCTCGGAAATATTCGCGGAGCGATTGCCAGGAGAGATGCGGGGAGCGCAGCCATCGGAGGCTCCAACAAGGTCGAGGCCCTCGATCGGTTGTCACGAGACGCATGCCTTGTCTGATAATAATTCTCTTCACAATCGGAAGCCTTCGCATTTTGAGGGGGCTGAGGAGGAGGAAGAAGAAGAGGAGGATATTAATGATCAGCCGGTGGAGGAGTTTTCTCCACCGCCGTTGCGGCCACGGCTTCAAAACCCGATGCCGGTTTTCAGTTCGATTTCGATCAAGGGGTTTGCTGGGAGGATGAACGGCAAGCTGTGCGTTAAGGAGGACTTTTGTCGCTCACCGGAAATCGTTGGCAGCGGGTTCTTGCATTTCTTTGCCGTCTATGATGGTGATGTAAGGCTTCTATCATTAAATATATAGAATTTGTCCACTCTTAAGATTTCCCATTTAGATGTGTTAGATAGGCTAAAATATTTCTTAAAAAAAAAAGGGATGATCAATGTACAGATATCAGAGATGAGTATATTACCGTTTTGTTCCTTTTCAACTAGTGTTATATTTGCTCTTTCCTTTGAGGCGCTAAATCTACAACTTCCAGCAATTTTTTTTTTCTTAATTCTTGAGCAAACACTACAAACTGGTTCTTGTTTTTTAGTTCAAAAAGGATTGATTTGGCTGCTTAATTTAAAAAAAATATATATAGAAAACTTTGTGGTGCTATAGTTTTTCTAGTTGAGAAAGTGTGGGGCGTTTGTCTTATTATCAATATGGGTTACAAGTGGTAAAGAAAAAAAAGAAAGAAAAAACACTTCAAAAAAAAAAAAAACAAAAACAAAAATTGCGGGTACAAATCCAGCTTTATCATACTTTACCGTGCATATAACGTATATATACAACTCAACAAACATGTAATAATATATATGCAGGCGTCAGCCTTACACAAGGAACTGATGCACCGCTTCATAGCGGAGGAGCTGACACGCGTGGACACCACGAGAATGAGTGAGACTGTGGACGGAAACAGCGGAGATAGCTCGGCGTCGTCGCATAGCCGGCAGTGGCTGGAGGATCACCTGCGGACGGCTCTGCGGAGGAGCTTCGAGAGGATGGATCGAGCGGCCCTGAGAGCCTGCAGGCGCGTAGAGAACTGGTACTCCTGCGCATGCAAGTTCATCTGCAGGGTGGATTTTGAAAGATCGGCCGCTGCGGTGGCTGTTTTGACGGGGAGCTTATAGTTGTCGCTCACTGTGGTGTCTCACGTGCCGTCCTTTGTCGTGGTGGAATTCCTGTCCCTCTCTCCCATGATCATCTTAAGGTTTTCTGGCGCCGCTATGTTGTAAGTCAATATTTCCTGAATTTTTGGTGTTAGTGAATGTGTAGGTTGTCAATCTCAATTTGTTTCCGAATTGCAAGAAAATTTTTATTATGATTCATAACCTTTAAGACGTTTTAGAACGAGTTTTCAATCTATTTTATTACTTCCGTAATATTACTCTCATTTTGAATTAGTCCTTCCATTTGAGAGTTAAACTTCAACTTGTGCGAACATAGATCATGTGCGGTTTAATAAGAGTTAATTTTGTAATTTTATGTTAAAAAATACGTCATATTCTTTTTTCGATTCAGATTTTAACTATCAAATAGATAAAAGGCCTAATTTGAGATAATTGTATAAGATAGACCGAATTGATACGTTCCAATTGTTAGAGACCAAAATAAAATTTGGTCTATAATTCAAGAATTAAAAAAGAGTTTAAACAATATTAGTGTTGGTTCTAAAATTTCTATTTATATTTCCGCTTTCAGTCTCGAAAACAATATGAACCAGAAAGGATTTGCGGAGTTGGTGGCCGGATAATTCCTTATCGCAATGGGGTATGAGTGTATGGAATTCTTGACATGTCTCGTCAACTAGGTAATCTTTTAATTCCTATACATATGTATGTCATGAGAATCACTAATTATATATAAATTTCCTGCTATATATGCGTCTAGGTAAGGATATCCTTCTACACAGCTAATTAGGCCATACAATTCACCAAGAAAAAGAAAACACTAAGTCGGCCACACTAAAACCAATAGTTTATGTTTTTCACCAAAAAAAAAAATCATTATGTTTTAAAATTGGTTGATATAGAAACCTTGAATCTGTCGGAAAAATGCAAACAAGGTGTGAGATCATCGGCCCTCACGTCACAACACGAGATTTCGATCACAGAAAGACGAGCAGAAGACGAGTGCTTAATTCTTGCCAGTGATGGAGTTTGGGAAGTCGTATCTGATGACACAGCTTGTAATCTGGTTACCAAGTGTCATAGAGAAGGCAACATGACTAATAATCCTGTTGTGCCCCAAGGAGACATCAACAAATTTAGCAGAGACGACACAATTTTATTAGATGAGGAGGCATTTCCATCTATGAACACTAATATTGATGCAGCTGCATTATCTGTCGCCTGGCGCTTGGTCGTGGTAGCAGCGAAAATATGAGTGTTATAGTTGTTAATTTGAAGAGGCACTTGTGACTTGAAAGGCAAAATTAGCTAGAAGCTAGTCTCTTTTTTCGACTTTCATCACATTTTAATTGCCTAATTTGAACTTTGTTTTAAGTGGATCATTAGATATTATTGACCTTTGATTATCGTATTCTGCTCCCTTAATTGATCAAATACGTACAATCAAGAATTTTTATCCTAATAACAATTGGAAGTTGAAAGCAAACTAATTCAACGTACGATAGTGATCAGAGTTAAATTTTCTGTTGTTAGTATTTCAGTTGCAAAGAGGAATGCAGCTAATCCACGTTTATAGAAAGCGAGACGGTCAGAGGGTTAGTCATTGATGTCCCACAAGGATGGGAATGATAATTTTTTAACATGTTAATATAAGAGGACTTGCTATTTGCGGCTTTACTAGTATTTAGAGTAAAGATTTTCTTTTCTTCAACAAAAAATTGTTTGTTCATTTTATTTTAATTAGGTCGGGAGAATGATAGTGTTGTTATTATTTATTTATTTAAAAGAAATGAAAGGATACTAATGAGAAAGATAGTCGTCGACCTTACCAAATATTGTTATTAAAATAATCTTAAATTTTATCAAAAAATTAAATAATAAGAAAATTTCAAAATTAAAATAAAAATCAAAACTCTAATGGTAAGACAATTAATACTAAAAATCTCTATTAGTTTTGATTTCACCTCATTGTCAATTTATTATTAATTAATTTTTTAGTTTATAAGTTAAGAATCCTAATGTATTCAACTCCGTCCCCTTCCCAAGTGCTGCTTTAAAATATTCATAATATGTGATTTTGATATCCCTATAAAAACCAAATATTAAGAATTCATTACCATCTATGTTCCTTTAAATAGCTCTAAAAGAATCATATATCTCTTAAAATCTATAAAATCTTATGTCATATTTTCCAATATTAGCATCTAAAATTCCCTCTTGCGACCACCAAATTTTAAATACTAAATCATTTAATTTATAGCCTGTAAAATAAAGGCATTAAGAACATGATAATATTGATAAACAGAAGAAAAATATATCAAAAATAATTAAGCAATAAAAGACAGAGTATCAAACATAAAGTTACATCTCATCTCTAGAAAATGAAAATTAGTTCATGATAAAATTAAATAAATACATAATCATCTTCTCAAACATAAATAAGAAATAAAAGAAAACCAGTCAAATTGAGGTTGATGAAGGCCTCCATCCCTCGATTTGGTCGTCTTTTCCTCCTTAACTGGGTTTTCTTTTAACTTTTTATAGCTTCAAAAGTCTGCCATAAGGTCTACCAATGTTCCTCAATTGAGCCTCAACAAAGTCTTATTTATAGACTGTGAGTAAAGCAGGTAATTACTCCAATCTCTAAAATTCAAAATTAATAAAATTTCTAAATAATCACGGCCGGGTATCACGGCGCCAAACTACGGGCACACATTGCGTACCTCTCGAATGCTTATACTGACATAAAGTCTGATTGTCTCTTAAAAGGCAAAAGGCGATTGGGCATTTATTGCATTTCCTTTTCTTTTCATTCCCACGTGCCACCAACGAAAAGAGAAAACCAAAGAAGAGGGCTCTAACGTGTCAATACACATGTCGCTGGCTCAGAGGCGAACCGCTAGAGTGGAGGCGACGTGGCAGAGAATTGTTGGCTGGAGCGTGGGTTGTACAGAAGAAGACAAAGAACACGCAGCATCAGATCGTCTCGGCCGACAACAAAAGTGACATTTCAATTCAATAATCATAATTGTGCCCATATCTTATTAGCCAAGTTTTATTCCCAACGAGTTACTAGTACGTTTGTGAAAGTTTTTTGCAGCATCATATTTTTATTTCATATTATATTTTCTTTTATATTGTAATAGTTGTAAATTAAAAGTCTTAATTTTATTTAGAATAAAAAATATAAAAATAAAAAATAAATAAAAACATAAAAAAATTATAATAATTTATTTTTAATATGAGAGTTACGTTTACTTACAGACATCGTAAAATAATTCATTATAATAATAAAAACTTTACAAAAAAAATTACACACATTGTCTTTAAAATTTTCTCTTAGTCTTTTTCTCAACCAAATTTTTTGAGTTTTCATCGTACAGAGAAAAAAACACAACCTATTTATTTACATATTTACAAAAAAATAGGTAAAAAACTCCAAAAAGCATCGTAAAACACAAACTCCAGTATAGTATACTGATACGTGTGGCCGCATGAGATTTCTTTTCGTGTTCGACTCGCTTCACTCTGTGCGTGGCCGTGAGACTCCAAGGGCACTGCACGCATAGCTTCTACCTTACCACATGGCTGCACGATTATTTCTCCTTAGGGGCATGTATTTGGGTTTAAAGAACCCACGATGATATTTTTAAAAGCGTTAAATTTGACTCTATATATATTTTTTTAACGGTAACATACCAGAGATTATATCCTAACAGTCAAACTAAACGTTTCAATTTCTGTGCCAAACAAAGCCAACCGTTGGAATCTATTGGGGAAGGCAGAAGAGGAAAGACGAGCAAGGGCACTTTACTCGAATTAAGTTCCGACAATTTCTCAACCCACCCAACGACGAAGTCCACCGCCTCTTGTTAACGACCATGAACCACGGTGATCATTATCAAGTCTAGTTTGGTCCTCTCACCGCCACCGTCGGATCCCAATGAACATTGACCCACCGTCATGTCGTCGATCATCCCTATCAGAGACGTCGGCCTCGGTGGCGCCACCGCAAAGTCATCTCTTGACGTGAACGGTGGCGACCTCTACTCTCCGGCGAAGGACAAAGCCGCCTCCAGAGGCGGCTATTCCAGCCGCGCCACCCCGCTCCTCCTTCGGCGGTTCCGCCACGGCTTCCGGGCTGCTCCTAAGCTGAGGCCGCTTCTTATTGCTTTCTTCATCCTCTGCGTCGTCGTTTTGTTCACCTCCAGGCTCAGCTCGTTCATGGGTTGGATCCCTCACCACTCTTCTTCTTCTTCAAGGTATAATTTTTTATTCCCATTTACAGAAATAAGGTTAAAATCATTAATTTTTTTCTAATATTTAAATGGATTTTGGGGTTTAAATTTTGATCCTAGAAACTGGAAAGTAGTGCTCAAATGATTTTAATTAGATTGGCAATGCCCACATGCTATTGCGCTCTTCTTTTTTGAGTAATGATATTCGGGGGTAATTGCGGTGGTGCACTATGAATTGTTAGCACTTGAAAATTTGAACCTTAAAATTTTCAATGTTTGCAAGTAATACCCTAAATTTTTAAATCAATAGCTGATAAATGTCAACGAATGGACGGAATTTGCCAAGATTTTCACACAAATGCAACCTAAGCTTTTTGCTGGTTGGCAGGTCTAGCTATTTAAATTTTGGTATTTCAGACCCTAATTATTATCAATTAAGTAACGTCTGTTGTTGATTGAACTGCATTGACAATGTTGTCAAAGATTGTAAACTTTGAGATTTATTTAATTTTCTAGTGATGTCGAGAATTTTAGTTTCTGATTCAATTCTCAAAATAAAGAGGTGGCTACGCCGTGCTCATCAACACATGGAAGAGAAATTCTCTGCTTAAGCAAGCAGTTGCTCACTACGCTTCGTGTGATGGCGCGGATGCTATTCATGTGGTTTGGAGTGAGAGTGATCTACCATCAGAGGGCCTCAGAACCTTGCTTGAGAAAATGGTTTTCTCCAAATCACAGACTGCTCACAAACCCAACTTCAAGTTCAACATAAACGAGGAGGTCAATCTTAACAATAGGTTCAAACCAATTAAGGACCTTTCAGGGGATGCCATTTTCTCAGTTGATGATGATGTTATAGTTCCATGTCACACCCTTGATTTTGCTTTCACAGTCTGGCAAAGCGCCCCACTCACAATGGTGGGCTTTGTCCCTCGCCTGCACTGGCTTGAGAAGGAGGTTCGTAGTTTTTCATGGGATAATAACAATTCTTTTTTTTTTTCTTTTTTTTTTTTTATTGTAATGAGGCATTCTACCTTATGCTTTCAGAGAGGTTTTAGCCCAGGAATCATGTTAAAAAGTTCTCCTAATACGATTTGTAAAACATAAGGAGAAGGTGAAACATTGCCAAACATATAGAATGAAATGCGACATTTCGATAAATTATGAGGGAGGTTTTTGTTATTATCTCTTTTCTAATACAATAGTAATCTGCTAGATCCTGTGCATGAATGATGCAAAGGTTTTCGGTACTAAAAACAAAGCATACTTCCTTGGTTTCTAACATGTGGTCAATTGTATTTTAGTTTTTTCTTATTGCTTTTTGGACCATTTTGTGTTCTCTCTATTGTCATAAAACAGGAGAATGGTTTAGCAAATTATAAATACGGAGGATGGTGGTCTGTTTGGTGGATGGGAACTTACAGCATGGTTCTCTCAAAAGCTGCATTCTTTCACAAGAAGTACTTGGATTTGTATACTTATGAGATGCCCTCATCCATTCATGACTATGTGACCAATGAGAGGTATGCCCAACAGAGTGCAGTTTTTTTTTTCAAATCCAATTTTATTTCTTACTTCTGCTTCTTTCTCAACATGGTACGTATTCCTAATTTGTTTCACAGAAATTGTGAAGATATAGCTATGTCCCTGCTCGTCGCCAATGCCACAGGCGCTCCTCCAATTTGGGTAAAAGGTATAAGATCAGTAACGACTAACAAGCCTTAGGAATTATATCTATCCCAAATTACGTAGCACGGGGGCAAAACTTACAAGTCGTCTTCTAAACACAATTCCTTAACTACTAAACAATGTGTTGGATGCGTTTCTCATGTTAGGTTTTTAGCTTGTTTCCAAGTAACTATTAAGAGCTTTCAAGTGGCAAATTGTTTCCAATGCTCCAAAATAGATTAAAATTTTTTGTACAAAATTTGGCAGGAAAAATCTACGAGGCGGGATCTTTCGGAATTAGCAGTCTAAAAGGGCACAACAAGAGGAGGGACAAATGTCTAAATGACTTCATTTCCTTGTATGGTAAAATGCCTCTTGTATCAACAAACGTCAAAGCTGTAAGTGCCAAGGAAGAATGGTTTTGGTAGTTTGATCTGTTTAACTCGCTTGGAACCTGCATAAATATCACGGCTTCTTAATGTAGTAGGACTTGTGTATCATTATGTAAGTTAGTTCGAGACTAGTAGGATCTTATATATATACTGAAGACTGTAAATTTTCCTCAGACTATTTACAAACTATCATCACAGACGGCGCGGTACCACATGTAATTTATGGTTTATATTTCATATATAACAACCAATGATATTGAAATAGTAGTTTCATATATAACAACCAATGATATTGAAATAGTAGCAGACTAGCCTAACTCAGCTTGATTAGCCGGAGGGAATAGTGGACGGAAAGGGATTCGAGAATTGAAAGGATACTAGAGTGTTTGAGAAAGCAGTTGGAACTGAAAATGTTGGTTTGAAAACTATAGCATATGAGTACTTTACGGTGTAGAAACTTTTTGCTTTTACTGTAGCTGTTGGGAGCTTTACAGCCTAAGAACCCAATAACATTCATGCTTCATCAATGATTGTTTGGTAGGAGAAAAAAGATGATTAAATGAATGGGGTGAGTGATTTCAAATTGGTCAAAATGTCCCAATTTTAATCTCTCCATAGTAGAGAATTCTTACTGGACACAAAATGTTAGCTCATTTTTCTCTATTTTTTTCTGTTCACGGCTCCCCATTCAAACCAAAAAGCGCCACATCCATGTTACAGGGAGATTTGATTTTTGTTTTCTTTGGGGAAAAATAATTTTTGCACCATTGTCCTCGGAACTTTTGTACATAGGTAAGTGTCGGCTCTCAGGTGTCGTTCCTATGGTGAATCATTCGAGCCCTGTTACAATTACTGGTGTGAGCTATTAGGCTGTCTTCAAAGGATGGTTGCTTCCAGTCTTACCTCCTGCTTGTCATTGCTGGATGACTCCCTTTTCCACTTCACACAGCTCAATTCCTTTTTTGTAGGATTCCTCGAGCTTATTGAATCGAATATCTGTTATCACGTGAACTATTAGCCCGTTTGGAAATATAAGTTCGAACAAAAAAAAAATTTATTCAAACTAATTTTATTATAATATTTTCTCTCATAAAATTTTATTTATGACGATATTTTTAGTTCAAACATTTGTTTAGAATCTATGTTCCCAAACGAGCATTTAACATGTGTAAATGAAGAAAGGTCCAAACTCCCCATAGGCGGCAGGGAAACAAATTGTGCCCTCCTTTTTTTTTTTGGCAACTCTTAAATTTAGAAATGTGCAATAGGAAGATATTTTTTTTAATTGAGATGCAATATATATATATATATATATGGGTTTTTTTAAAGACGACATAAATAAACATTTTTTTAAACTGTGGTTTTTGTATTATTATGCGGTTGTTGGGTATCTTGGTTGAAATATAAATAATGGAAGGCTATTAATAGCTATAGTTAAAAGTAAAAACTTACTACAGTATAAAGCTGTCATATATTACAGTTTTCAAACTCTTCCAAACACCTTGATACATCTCAATCAAGGCTACTTTTCATGCACATCAAACACATAAAACTCACTTATACATCTCATTATTTTCTCAGAGCTATTGTGTAGGGTATACATTTTTATCCTATTAACAGGCTTATTATTCTAACCGTTAGATTAACTTTTTAATAGCCTGATCTTTGACCGTCTACCTGGAATACTTAAAGCGCTCAATACAAAACTATTTATAACAACCCAGCCCTTTGATACGATAGAAGCATCACTCTATCTTTCTCAGCTTCATCATCTTACTTTTATTTGTTGCTGTTACAAATCTACTTTTATGTTTATTCTTTTACATTGTACGTTGTGAGTGCTTTGTTATATAACTTTTTCAATTATGAATTTGTAAAAAATATGAATACATGTATTTTCTTTTCTTTTGTTAAGGAAAGCACATGCTATTTTGCACGTTGCCTATCTCTTTTAGAAATGTGATACTGACAAAAGTAGATAAGAGTGGCCAGTTTTTCAATTCATCTTCCTCTAGACAATCAGCTCACCATTACCGCCACCGGTTTTTTTTTTATTTAAAAATTACCACCAGATTTTTATATGCGTTATTTCTAATATTGTTTGAAATTTCAAATTAAATAATATATGAGATTATGCTATATACTTATATTGATATTGATTAAATAATTAAAATAAAATACAATATAAGAAAAATAAAGTATATGAGACGTAAGAAAGATGGTAATATGTCTTTTAAGTGTTAAAAATTAAAGAGACACATATATATATATATGAAAATATATATTTTTTGATGTATTTAAAATTAACTTTTAGCGTTGCGGTGCTAGAAATTCAAAATTAACGGGATAATTCTCAATAATTTTAGGAGAGCAATAGTTGGCGGTCCTGCGCCAGTTAAATGGCACGGCCGCACTTGGCACCCTTGCACTAGTTAAACAACACGACCACATCATCTGGCAAATTACTGGTGCCCTAGCCCTTGCCCAAATTTTTTGTTTATTAAAGAACTTGTCTTTTGAATTGTTTTGAACTGATGTATTATTAGTTATATTTTTCAAACAAATCTGAATGTCTACTACTAACTAACATATCCATTATAATCATTGTAATATTATATGAAAAGATACTTTTACAAATGAAGAGATATCTATATGTGAAAGGTTTCATAGTTTAAACCAACTGTATTCATTCATGAAATGATATCCATGTTTTTATTTATTCTTCAAAAAGTTTATAGATTTCATTCATTATTTTAGAATACAATATTATTACTAGATATAGCGTTTAAGAGTTTGTTGTATTTTACAATAATTTACCATTAAACTCGTTTATAATTGGGACACGTAAAACCTTTAAAAACGTTTTCATTATATGTCTCAAACCCATCTTTATTTTTAGAAATTCAAGCCTCAATTTGTTGTCTTACACCCATATAGACCAACATGAGGTTGACATGAATAAATTAGCAGAATGCTAACTTTTTATTAAATAGACTAACCCACAAGAGGTAGGGGGGATTTTGTTAAAAGCTTTAAGAAAAAGCCATTTTGAGCAAATGATTTTTTTTTGGGACCAAAAAATAAGTTTTTTGGACATAAAAACGGCTCTATTTTTTTTTTATCATGTTTAGATAACTTACCTTGTTAAATTTTTTTCCTTATCTTTTAAAAAAATTGGGATAGTTTTACTGTTAAAAAAATGTTTTTTGATGCAAAAACAAAAAAAGAGTTTATTTTTTCAATTGAGGATTTTTTTTTTTGCCTCTTTTTCAAATTCTTCCAAGAGGTACATACGAGTCTTAATAATTTTTTTGTCATTGCTGTAAATGCATTGAATTTGCCAGTGTAGAAGACGCGCGGTAACGTGCACCTGCATTTATTTATTTGTATTTACTTTTTCATGGAATATTTGTATTTTTTGCTGGAATAGAATATTTTGTATTTACTCGTCCAACTATCACCACAAGTGTATTTCACAGAAAAACAAAATAAAAATGAATAACAACTAAGACCATAAAAAAGACAAACAACTAAACAAAATTAAAAAAAAAAATGAAAGATCAGAATGAAGTGCTTTTTTTAATATTTAAGAATTTAGACCAGTATTCTAACCACCGGCCAACTGAACTCTCGTTCTTTTCTTTTTCTTTTTCTTTTTTTTTTAATAGGAAATCTTTCACACCTTTGTCGCTGGCAAAGGAGAAGATACAAGTCACGTGGGAAACCAGCACTTTTAACAACTGTTCTCGCAGCTGTTTTATTAATTATTGCGTAGTACTCCTCCAAATTTTGATTTATTGACAACGTGCCTCTACAGAGAACTCACAATTGACTCCTTGAATTTAAAATATGTTGCAAAGCCATGTGCTAAGCAGTAAGGGAAAATTAATAAGTGCACCTGTATGTATACAATCCTCTAAGAAGTATCCCAACCTTCTCAGAACTTATGATAACAAAAAAAAATAAAAAAAAATAAAAGATAAAAGAAAAAAATAAATGAACGTGGGTACGCACATGAGAAGGAAATGACAGGCGTCGGATCTGGAAGCTCAGGCGACGTGATTCAATCAATCAATCAATCAATCAAAATCAACCTTTTTTTTT
>CAMOHE010030636.1:0-16086 GCA_946598075.1 Artocarpus hirsutus
TGTAGGCAAAGATATAAGGGTTGGAACATAGAGACAATTCAACATTACTGTTTAGCATAAATCAACAGTGAGTGACAGAGAGAAGAAAATTCATAACTTTTCATAGAAAAATCCAATTGAAGTGAAATTTTGAGGGTTAACACATAACACATGCATGAATTGCATATAAAAAATTCAGAGCAAAACGAAATTCCTAGATGAAGATATTGCAGTCGGACTGAGGAGAGAGATACAATTTCAAAAATATATAAAAAAAAATGAGTTCTTACCTCAAAACGATTTTTCTTCAATTTTCTATTGAATTCGCCCAAAAATTTCAATATTACACTCAAATAATACCAAAGAATTTGAGAGGGAGAAGAAGAAAGATAACGAGATGAAGAGAGAAAGAAAAAAAATGAGAGAGAGAATACGTGAGAGAGAGAGAGAGCCTGATAAAAAAAATTGTTTACGTTAAAAAGAAAACTCATACTCTCCATATTAATCAGAATTTTCTGATTAAATTCAAGGCAAAATTCGTGGAAAATGGAGAGGATTGAGGGAGAGTCAACGATTTGTCGCAATTACCATATTTTGCCTTTGTAAAATAGGAAACCTTATCAATTGCATTCAATCAATTCAAAGTCAAACATTAGTTTCCTAAAATAAGAAAATTATTCCATAAATGTGCCAATCAATCAAAAATTATTATCCAATCACATAATCATCATTGTCACAAATTTTGAAAAATTTTTGCTGACTGCTCGTCAGCTGTCATTGGCCTGCCGATGTCCTACTTTAGCCTATCGATTTCTGAAGTTCGGCCTGCCGATGATATACCATCGGCCTGCCATTCCGAGGGGGTCATTTCAGCTTGTCGAACTAAATGGTCCGGCCTACCAATCTGCCCTAACATACCAAAATTCATCACAACATTAAATTATCATAAAATTATGATTAAACATATAACATTAATAACATGAACACTAGAGCATATAAATTCCACATGAGCGTCACCTGTCATAACACTTAAAATAAAATAGTTAGTGCCATTATATTATATATCATAACACATAACATAAATAAAACACTTAACGTCATTACTAATATTACATATTCCATTACACATTTGTCATAAACTGTTACTTGAAAATCGGCGGGTGTTACAATTCTCCCCACCTTATAGGAGTTTCGTCTTCAAAACTCAGAACAGTTGCGGATGCTTAATTCTCATGGCATCTTCACGTTCTCATGTGGCTTCTTCTACTTGGTGATTTTGCCAAAGTACCTTGACCAATGGAATTTCTTTATTCCTCAAGGTCTTGATTTTACGATCCAGTATCTCTACTGGCTTTTCCTCATAGCTTAAGTCTTTTTGTATCTCGATCACTTGTGGCTTGATCACGTGCGTAGGATCTGGGACATATTTCTTGAGCATTGAAACGTGAAATACATCGTGCATAGCTCGCATTTCAAATGGCAATCTCAACTGATAAGCCACCTTACCTATCCGCTTCACTATTTCATATGGCTCGATAAATCTTGGGTTCAACTTGCCCTTCTTACCGAACCTCATAACTCCTGTCATCGGTGCAACTTTCAAAAATACAAATTTGCCAACTATGAATTCTAAGAGTCTTCTTCTTTTATCAGCATAACTTTTCTGACGGCTTTGAGCGGTCTCTATTCTTCTCCGCATTAGCTTAATCATCTTAGAGGTTTCGATGATAAAATCAGTCTTTTTAGCGTCAGTGCTTTCCATCAACTTCTTTTCATTAGCTTCATGCCAACATATAGGCGACCTACATTTTCGGCCATATAGGGCTTCATAAGGTGCCATTCCAATCGTCGCCTAGTAGCTGTTGTTGTAAGCGAACTTAGCTAACAGTAGCATTTTACACCAACTGGTCTTGAAGTCGAGAGTACAAGCCCAAAGCATATCCTCTAACATCAACTTCATCCTCTCTGTTTGGCTGTTTGTCTGAGGATGAAAAGCTGTACTAAAATGCAACTTGGTCCCCATTGCAGCTTGCACACTTTTTCAGAACTTAGACGTGAACGTACCATCACGATCTGAGATTATAGACTTAGGGATTCCATGCAGTCGTACAATCTCTTTGACATAGAGTTCCGCTAACCATTCCATACCCATACCTTCAGTAATTGTCAATAAAAGTGAAAAATACTCATACTCTCCTCATGTCCTAATGTTTAAAGGTCTACAAACTCACTATGCACAAGTTCTAGAACTGCTCAGGCCCTATTGTCTTTAGACTCGAATGGTCTTTTAGTCATTTTGTCCTCCAAACAGGATTCACATTGTGGTATAGATTCCACCTTTAAGTGACTTAAAGGTCCATCCCTTACCAACCTTTGAATCCTATTCAGGCTAATATGAACTAATTGCAAATGGCAAAGATAAGTCTTATTAGAGTGAAAAGTTTTAAGTCTTTAGAGTTATTATCATTTGTCTCAGCATTAAACAGTAAGTCCTTCTTAGGTTTGATAAAATATAGATTATTTTGCATCAATCCAAAATAGATAATTTTTTTTTTACTAATCATCACTTTATTATTAAAAGAAACCAAATAGGAGTCTTTAAATAAACAAGCTACAAAAATTAAGTTCCTTTTAAATTTAGGAACATAAAAACAATCTTGCAAAATTAAAATCCTATAATTATCAAAATAAAGATAAAGGTCTCCTACTCTTTAGCTAAGACTAAGTATCCATCCCCCATCCAAAGTGTGAAGTCTTCATGAAGCAGACTTTTTGTTTCTTTGAACCCCTGTAGAGAAACACAAACATAATTAGTTGCTCCTGAATCTATGACCCAAGTGTCACTAGATTTCTTAACTAAACAAGTTTCTACATACATAAGATTCCTCGGGAAAGGAAGTCTTTGCAATTTTTCTTTATATGCCCGACCTTCCTACAGAAGAAGCACTTTAGCTTCTTCGGGTTCTTCTTCTTCTTAGGACTTTAGCTTCTTCGGGTTCTTCTTCTTCTTCTTGTTCTTGCCATTTGCAGGAATAAAAGACTTCCCGTTCTTGGCCTGTTGCTTTTTTCCATTCCTAGGGTTAGGATTGGAACCAGAGGTAGCCGCCAAGTTAGCCTCGCCACCAGCAGTAAACTCTTTGATCAGAAGTTCAAACTCCTGTAACTGTTTCATCAACTCCATCAAGGTCATATCTTGTCCATTGCTCAAATTAAATGTAGCTCTAAACGGAATGAATTCTTTAGAAAGAGTCTCAAAGACCATAGTCATTTGAGTTTCAGCATTGATGTCAGCTCCATTGGTATAAGCCTCGGCAAAGTAACTCATGACTAACATCATATGCTCCTTTACAGACGTCCTTAGTCTCTGCTTGCAGTTCAAGAGTTTTTGAAGCATCCCTTGCTACTTTGTTAGGGCCTAGCCTCCCAATATGCCTTCCATATTATCTAAGATCTGCCTAGCAGTCTCATAATCCTCATGTTGAGCTTGCAGCACATTATTCATGCTGGCCATAACATAGTAGCAGGCCTGATCATTCGCATCTTTCAAAGATCCTATGCTTGGATTTGCTCGTTAGTAGAATCTCCTGTAGGTTCGAGAGGACACGAAGTTGTTAGCACAAATTTGAGTCTCTCAAAGGATAGTGCGATGTTTAGGTTCCATTTTCAATCATTATAATTCTCTCTAGTTAATTGGTTTTTATCAAGTATCGATGATAAAGCACTTTTAGACTTTTTTAATCTACAATAAGGAATCATATACTAAACATAAGCAAACATACAATAATAGTTTAGTAAGATAACATAATCATGTATAGCATACAAATGTGTTTATGCATCAAAACCTTGAAAATATCACAACCTTACAATGATAATTCCTAACTTAGAATTCAACAAGCCGCCTAAGGGAAACTTGCCAAATTCAATTAGGAACACGGATCCCCTCCTAATTAATATATGCCATCCAAGACCCGTATGATCCAACATATATTAATAATCGTTTCTTTGGCCATTAATTTTATTAACAGAGCTCTTAAGAGAGGTTAATAATAAAATTAACATGAGTGTATAACCATCGTTTCAATATTTTATTCATGATTTACAATCACCACCTAGGAGTGTACAACCATAAATTATGCTAAAATACCTTATCCTCTTAGAAATCTAACCCGGTACATGATAAAGTCTCTTCTAGGGGTCGAAACTACCATGTGCTATCTATGGGCTAATGATGGAGGCCATAGGTCCTCTTTTCGAAAACTTTCTCTCACTCAATCTTTTGAAATCAAGGTTTTATTTTAAAAACATGCATGAACAATTTTTAATGAGTGGCACTCCTTATTCTATATGACATGTTATCAATACACATGGCAAATCCTATTATAATGCACACAATCAAAGCAATCATGCAAAGCCACAAGGAAAATAACAATAAATAATTGTAATATTATGGTTCCACCCTAGAGAAAAGAGAATAAAGATTATAAGAGAATAATCGAAATATATTATCGATTCTTCATCCTTGAATCTTTAAATTGTATCCTTCTTCATATAACTTCCATCTCAAGTCTTCAATCCTACACAAATCAAAAACTACATATTTTCAGTCATATCCAAATTTAATGTTTCTTAGAATTGTTTCAAAAATAAAATCAAAACTACATAAAAAACGCACCTTTTTTAAAAAATTTATAGCTCTCTGCTGGTATGCCAATCTGTGTGATCGGCCTACCGGTCATGACCCTCTGGCTTGTCGATCTTTTTAGGTTAGCCTACCGATCATAACAGATTAGCCTACCGAACTAAAAAGTTTAGCCTGCCGCTAGAGCCACCAGATTTCTACCCTGTAGACGCTTGCGAACCTCACATCTGGCATGCCGATTTGCGACCATCGGCCTACCGAACTTAAGGGTTTGGCATGTCGACCGAGCAAAAATCACGTTTTTCTAAAAAATATAGTTTTACGTTGTTTTTTAATTTTATTTTCAACAATTCAAAAACTAAAATTTAAGAGACTCAAGAAAACATGTGGAACGCCATCATTCATTTTCTAAATTTGTGTTCTCCGAATGATTATTTAATTACAAAATTCTTATAAATTAAAATTAAATAATAATTCTTAGACAGAGATGATAGTCCGCCACCTAATTACATGAAAAACCTAGCTACACATTCAACCTCTAAGGAACCATAATTGGCATTAATTAATTAATTAATTAATAATTAAACAATAATTTAATCAACCATAATTAATAAATAAACATTCACCATATAATCCATGATAACAAATAAATATATAGAAACCCTAGAGTACCAACTCTCTAAAAATTAAATTCAAGCATAGGAGAGATCAAGAATACATAATTTATTCATATAGCATGATCACAAACTCATAAATTTACGTAAAACTTGTCTTTGATACCAATTGTTGGAAAAGTAGTACGCAGTGGAATTTTAAAATTTTTTTATACTAGAGTATTTTTCAAAACACTAGTTTGACATGTTGTATGCATAATTAACTAGATCTTACTAACCTTATTTGCCAAAAAACTCCTGCAATCGATGAAGAGAAAGGACGTTGTAGAAGGACCCCAATCAACTGGCCTTCTTTGCTATTCTCTATCTACGACCTATGTGTGTGGGCGCACTTGTATAGTTCTTCCACCTGACAACTCTCCTTCCAACCACTTGAGAAATACCCAAAGCTATAGTTCGTGATTTGTGAACAACAGCTCTCTGGTAAGTTTTAGAGCCTCACTAGCAGAGTACTCACTCTAGATTTTTCAACTAATCGAAATAATAATGAGTCTTACTCTCTTATTTATAGAGGTTGGCCCAAGGGTCAGCACTTATCAAATAAGGCCTTGAAAATTGGAATCAGAATTAATATCAGATAAGAAATTGCCTCTAAAAAAGCGTGATAAAAAATCGTTCGGTCGGTAAGCCAAACTTAATCCATCGATAGACCGAACTTACAATAAATAATCCCTACGAATCTTTTATTTCCCACCAAGATTCTTGGAATAGAGCCTCAATTTTAATTCATATTATCCGATGGAGAAGTTATCTAATTAAAACAGTCATATCTAGATAATCTCCAGGAAAATAAACATTCCTGATAATTCAACAAGTTTATCTTGAATTAATTTTCACAAAATTAGTGCAACCGATAAATAGACATGAATTATCTGATCCGATCAAATTTTTAGCCAATCTAATAATTTGACACAAGTCACCAATTATTGGAAAAGCACGCTGTAACATTATAGGATTTTTTATGAGCTAGTAAAGGGGACTTGATGGATCTATATAGTTCAAGCTTCTGATAATTATGAAACCCAATATCCTAGATATATATTTTATAATTATCAACTCTAATGCTACTTCACTAAAATCTTAGAGTTGCACTCTTGAACTATATAGAATTACGAAGCCCGAATAACTAAGTTTCCATGAAATATCATAATGTATTGTATTTCCATAGGATTATTCATAATCGGCTTAAGGATAAATTTTGTCTTACCTTCCCGATTATTTTTATCTTACGTTCCATTATCTAACCATTGGAAAACTTACCATCCAAAGATGACATATAATTTAGTTACACTTATGTTTCCAAATAGTTGAGTGCTCTAATTTTTCAATTACAGGATAATGCATATAAGAGGATTTCAACGACTCCTAAAGAGAAGCTATAGATTTCATATATATGAATAACAGGTCTACGCCATCAAGAGTCATGCCTCTAACGTATCGTCATGCATACCAACATAAAATGTAGATGTCACCATTTGATACATCAAAAGACATAAGTCAAGACAACGGACCCATTATTCATCTTAAGATTAAAATATAACACATATGATTGTCTATAGTGAATCGATTTGTCAAACAAAATTATTATCCAAATTAATTTACTTTATGTCCTGATCCAACACATCATCACCTATGACAATTTGCCAATGTTTCTATTTGCGGAGTCCACCTTCGATGGTCAAGACAAACCATCTCTTGTTAGGGATATAGACAAAAGACAAACCATCTCTTGTTAGGGATATAGACAACATAATAATCTTTCCATGAATAAATTGCCCAACTTTATTCCCTCGATTATGAATCTTATGATTTAGACTGTCACCTTCAGAATCATGTCTTCTGCATAATCTGTCTGTTATATGCCTGATTCTAAAGGTTTAGATAAACAGTCTTAGACTTTTGTTTGCTTATTATACCTACAACAAATATGAACATAAATAGGACAAGGTTTGGTATATAAATAACAAATAAATTCTTTATTGATAAAAGTATCTCCAAAAACATATTATATTTTTACTCCTTAGGGTATACATGTCCAACATCTAGAATATTTTATATGGTTTTAGAAACATCAAGATCGATCTAGAACTCTCTGGACACCTTCAGAAGTCTTTAAACTCTTTAAAAGTTTTAGGATATTAGTATAATCTATGAGAAGATTACGAAAGATTTTAGAAAATAGTGTAACTTATATATTGCTATGTAGTTTTAGGCTTGTAAACTTTTGTGAATCTAGAATATTCACTAGAAGGCCAAAAGGTTTATAAATAGAAGGAAGTGTTCTCATTTGGGAATAAACTTTCATAGATGGAATCCCTATAAATCTAACCAAGATAGCAATCATACTTTGTACTCCTTTTTTAAGTTATATAAGCTTTCGTTCATTAAATATTTCTTCCTTTGTTCTCTTGCTCTTTTCCGAACTATTTACCGTAGTATTTGAGGGTTGCTAGGCTAACTTAGCATCAGTAGGTGCTAAGTGCCGAATGGTTGTATTGTGAAAAGATTAGGCCGCGACACCGTGTTCCTATTGTTGCATTTGTTTTTCATGTTGGTGGATCCAATGATGATATTGTCTCAAAGACGATGAATGATATGCGCTCTGTTTCATTCAGGCGGGATTACTATAGCGCCCATGGTATTAATATGGAAGTCCATGATCTGCATGCCATAATTAGTACAGTAGATACCATCCAATGATAACGCACTTCCTTGCTTTAACATTTATATAATAAAAACACTCATATGTACAATATAATGCATATCTTATCAATGAAAAGAATGTGATTTTTATACTGTATCTTGATGGGCCCTAAGCCTCAGCAACATCGACATTTAAGTTCCTAACAAACATTGCTCGACTTGGCACCCGTGTTATTTGTGCTTCCTCCGCAACGAGAACACATTTCTTACTATTCAAATCCTACACTGTCAATCTGTCACCATGTAATATGACTACTTCCTTGTTAGACTACCACATCACAGGAAAAGAGTAATTATGGTCTTCAATTATTGATGGAAACTCCAACTGTAGCATTGGTTCTTCGTCCCCAATGTCAAACATCCTGGCCATATGACTTCCAAAAGACCCACGAAACATAATTGGGCCTCTTAATTCAAACAGTATGTATTGACCCATCATTTCCCATGACTATCGTGCTGCACTCATCAATGTGATGGGAACATCTGACTCTAGTGTCATAATCCTGTATATCAAAATCACGATTCTTTTTGTTCCCTGATGAGAAAACAACGACCTTCGATTAAATCATCGATATCAATTGTTTTTGCAATACATCGTTCACACCAAATGTTAAAATAATGGTTTTATCATCTTTAGTGTCACATGACGCTTATAAAAGTATAGTTCACAAGAAAAATATCAAGGATAAAAAACTAAGAATCAATGCTAATACTAACCTTATTCGAACAAACATCAATGTAAAGATCTAAGATGCTATGATAAAAAACAAAATGCTGCTACAATGTAAAATTCTCACATGCTATAGTGTTTTGAACCAATTAGTTTAAACCAAGGTTCTTAAACACATGAGGACATTAAAACATCTACTAGTTGTTGTATCAACATCATACGCTTTAGCTTAATTTACTCTGCCGGTGGAGTAAAATTGTTGTTCTTGTGAGAGAAATCCCATATTTCAATGCAAAGAAACAAAAACAAAAACTCTAATAGTAACGAAAACGATAGACAAGCGATTGACAAGACAATAAAATATCAAGAAAAAATAATAAAAATAATAAATAAGGTGTTTGGCAAGTTGGTTAAAACCAAATTTCTAACTGTAGCATATGAGAACTTTATACTGTAGTAACTTTTTGCTTTTTAATATAGTACCCTATTCTTTAACCCAAAAAGTTGGTTAAAACCAACTTCATCAAACACCTAAAAGTCTCGTTTTTGCTTTGAAAAAACAAACGAAGATGTTAAGACGAAACACCTTTGTTGAATTCCTTTGACTCCTTTTTTTCCCAAATTATATCAGGCAAGGTAAGAGTTTTAGGTATAAAGTTGAAAAAAAGAAAAAAGGTATTGGATACAACACTGACGGTGAGTCTAGAATAAAAATCTAGATGAGGTATCAAAAATTTATGAGAGGATAGCCAAGAAGGGCCAAGAGATGTGAAACTCCTCCTTGTGTTGATATGCATTATTTTATATTTTTAATTATTCACATAAATTCCCCCATACTATGTACCCTGATTCACCTTGCTTTTTGATTTTGTAAAACCGATCAAAACACCCTCTGATCTGTAGAAAACAAGTCAAAAACCCCCCTCCATCCACATCCATTTACAATCCTAACAAATTTGCTGACATGGCATGCCCTTAATGAATAAGTAAAACTATTAAAATCTAATTAAATTTATAAAAACAATTAAGTATTAAAATAATAATAAAACATTTTTTTTTCTAATTCTCTTTCCCTCCCTTTTCTCTCACCTCCTTTCTCTCAATCTCACTCTCCCTCTTTCTTGTCATATTCGTTCTATTCTTTTTATCCTACACAATATCAATGATTCTCTCTTCCTCTCAATTCCACCCCTTTAGTCCTCTATAAAACTTGCCCCTTTTCATTGAACAAAAATCCCCAAATTATTTTTTTTTAAAAAAATCTTCATTCAATTAGTAAGCCGAAACTAAATATTCAAAACCACCAAAGATCCAAGATTCCACATGCATATAAGAAACCAAAGACCCAAAATTCCAACATGGAACTCACAAAATATAGAAATTTTGTCCAATTAATCTCGCAAAATTCAAAGAAATTGTCCCTAAACAACAACAAAAAAGCCCTCAATTCCTTTGCACTTTGCACAAGACCTTTGATCTTTGCTTCGTCGATCAACAGGCTAAAATCACCCACACCATTCCTTCCTCAACCAGTCAAAAATATGAGAGAAAACCCAAAATCCTTCTAGTAAGGCGAGGGAAGGGCGATCGCATGTGGTGACGGCAACATGAGGCCGAATTCCCCGTTGCACAGTAAGGGTAAGGGTAAGGGTAAGGGGGGATGACAACGTAGTGCGGTAGGTGATCGCCAGGAGGGGGTTCTTTGATTCTGTTTGGTTTTTTAAGTTTGTTGTGTTTGATTTATAGTAGAGAGAGAAAAGAGATGGGGAGAGAGAGTGAGAGAAAAGGGTGGGAGAGAGAAAAAAATTAGAAAAAAATTAAAATAAAAAGTTTTTATCATTTTTTAATGTTTAATTATTTTATTAATTTAATTAGATTTTAATAGCTTTAGTTAATAGTTGATGACAAACCATGTCAACAAATCTATTAAGATTATAGGTGGATGTGGATTGAGAGGGTTTTTGGCTTGTTTTCTATAATCGGGGGCATTTTGACCGGTTTTATTGAATCAAAGGGCAAGGTGAATAATGATAAATAGTTAGGGGGAGTTTATGAAAATAACCCTTTTGTTTCTATCAAAATCCATTACAAAAAAGTATCTCGATTTATAAATTATATTAGGTCTTAAACTTTATTAAAGAAATTAATTAACTACTCTAGGTGAGTTGTGTTTTTCATCAAAATCTAATTGCTTTCATTTCAAATGTGTTAGGTTGTAAGGTTGATAAATATATTATAACCATAATAATGATATTAGCCTAAATTGTCATGCTTTATTATATTTATGACCTTAAACAGAATTTAGAATTTTTGTAGTTTCGGAGGATTCAAAAGCTTTACCATACTAGGTGCATACCTCTAGATGTTTAGATCGTGTCAAACTTTTAAAATAATCCCAAATTTCCAATAAAAAGTTTAAATTTCAAAGAATCTACTGCAAATTTGACGATTTACAATAGTGCAATAGTCTTATTGGACTTTTTTTTTGGATTAATTACAAAAATTTCTCTGAACTATAATCTTTGAAATATTTTGCCCTTGAACTACAAAATGTAACATCCGTTCTCTTTGAAGTATAAACTGTTAATGAAAACATTCCTTCTGTTAGAATTTTAATGATAAATTGATAAATAATTTTAAAATTAGAGGTACTTTTGTAATTGTAGTTATAAAAACAACAAAAAATTAAAACTATAATAAAAATAGTCTTTATTGATGATTAAAAAAATCAATTAAAAACATAGTATTATCCATATCCCTCTTTTTACGAATACCAACATTTTCTTTAAATTTTTAGTAACTTTTTTCACACTCAAAAAGTTTTGAAAATTTAAAAGATATAAATACCAATAAAATTTTTAGAGTTTTTTAAAAATTTAATATTGTCAGAGTTTTTTTTTCTCTTTGAAAATTTTATGTTATATTGAATATATTTATGTCATATTCTTTTTCATTTCACTAACATACATAACTTTTAAAATTTCAAAATACTTTTTAGGTGTAAAAAAACTAAAATTCTAAAAAAAAATTTGGTATATCAAAAAAGAACTATTCTAATAGTATAATGGTTTTAATTGATTTTTTTTTTGTTTTTAATCATCAATAAAGACTACTTTTATTATAGTTTTAATTTTTATGATTATTTTTATAACTAGAATTACTAAAATACCCCTAACTTTACAATCATTTGTCAATTTTCTGTTAAAATTCTAACAGAATGACTATTTTTATTAACAATTCGTACTTTAAGTGAACGGATATTGCATTTTGAAGTTTGGGGACAAAGTATGCCTATAATTGAAGAAAAATTTTTGTAATTAATCTTTTTTTTTAATTATTCTACCTTACTTTCAAAGAACTTATGCTGCTTGTTTACTTGATTTTCTGTTTTGTTTTTTACGAAACAAGCAATGTTGCTTGTCATTGGATTTCATGCATTCGCAAAAAATCATAACAAAAACAACTTCTTGAAGACTTTGAAACTATTTTTTGACTTTTAGCTTTTAGTTGTGCAATAATGAAACTTTGCACTTTTTTAAGTATATGTACTAACATCATCGAAAAGAAGACTTGCATAACTTCATCTTGGTGGAATTTAAGCTACAAAGGAAGAAAGAGAAGGGTTCTGAACTTGTCCCTTGTTGTTGTTGTTGTTTGAGGGAATTCTCTCTTCAGTTTTATTCCTCAAACTTTCATGAGCAAAGATAATAGGAAATTTACATAAATGCTATTTTTAAATAAAATTTTTATTTATGTCACAAAATGTGAAAAATTTTCATACCACAAATTTAGAGAATGTCCATTTGGGACATTTTGACATGTCCCATAGGGACATATCGCATTTTCTGATGCCTCTTCGGGTGTCCCTAGGGACCATTTTGACATGTCCTCTGGGAAATGTCTCGGAAGGACATGTCGCGTGTTCCTTTGGGATACGTGATATGAACTCTGCCAAAAAAGTGACGAGATCCTTGAAAAAAATAAGTTTCCAAGATCGTTTAGAAACAAGTTTGTATGAAACTATGACCCGTTACTTAAAGTAAAGCAAGAACCTTGGCATAAAAAAGATACCACAATCAATTATGGAACAACTAACTGATAAGTTGGGGGTGAACGCCATAGAGATTTCGATAAGTTCGAAAAAAGTTCTCAAAGAAACAAAGAAAATTTTAATATTTGAAAATATGAATAAAATCTGAATTGTATTTTATTTCATTCCACTAACGGCTATTTATAATACAAGAAAGTCCACCAATTTAGGCAACTCACAATCAACCTTAAAGTCGCCTATCTAAGAAGGAAACTATAACTTAGAAATTAGGAAATTTAAATATAGGAAACTAAATAAACTAATATCATAACTTTCCCTACTTACATGCATGTTTCCATAATAGGGAAACTAAGTTGGCGCCTATGGAAGGAGAAAAGGAAACTAACTCTACAATCAGATAAGTAATTAAATGGAAAACTAATCAAATGGAAAACTTAACCAAATGGGAAACTAACCAAATAGGAAACTTAACCAAATGGCTACCTACTCAAAATAAAAAAAAAGGAAAGTACTCAAAATGGCAACAAGCCGTACAATTCAGCCCAAAAAAAGCCTATAGTTAATGGGTAACTAGTCAAATTAAAAAAAAAATAGGAAACTTCTCAAATTGAAATAAGGAAACTAGCAAAAAAGGAGAAACTAGCATAAAAAGGAAACTTCAATCTTGAATCTTAAAATGGTGTGCTAATTAAAGAGGCATGATTGTGAATAGGAAACTTCTAGATTACTCCAATGCTTGAATCTTGGTAATCCAAACATGTGGATGGCATGTTGCATCTTCTTTAGGCCTGCATGAATTCACCTTAGTCCAAATGCTTTGAATCAGTCCATTAAGACTTTCATTGAACCTTTTAGCTCTAACACTTGTAACTGGCCTGATTGGAACTTGAATTGGATCCATACTCCATGTATTAGGCATGTACTCATCATTCTCTTCCTTTTGAAAAGGATTTGTCCTTAAATCATCACCTTTGGGAAAGTGCATTAGCAATGATATTTTCCTTACCTTTTTTTTATACCAAATGGCATATGGGAATGTCTCAATGAACTCCGCCCCTTATCCATGTTGCTTATTTAACCTGTGTTGGACTCTCAAGTGCTTTAGAGACTCATGATCGATGTGAATCATGAATTCTTTAGGCCAAAGGTAGTGTTGCCATGTCTCTAGTGTTCAAACCAATGCATACAACTCTTTATCATAAGTAGGGTAATTTAAGGCTGCCTCACTTAACTTTTCACTAAAATATGCAATTGGTCCTTTTCACTAAAATACGCAATTGGTCTCCCTTCTTGCATAAGAACGGCACCTATACCTACTCCTAAAGTATCACATTCAATTTTAAATGATTTAGTAAAATCAAACAAAGCAAGTAAAGAGCATGAGTTAATTTGTCCTTGATTAATTGGATTGCCTTCTCTTGCTCCTCACCCCATTTGAATCCAACACTCTTCTTTATGACCTCGGTAGGTGGTGCGACAATGCTACTAAAATCTTTCACGAACCTTCTATAAAAACTAGCAAGTCCATAAAAATTTGAAACATTACTTACATTTGTAGGACTTGGCCATTCTTAAATTGTGTGAATTTTCTCTTCATCAACCTATATTCCTTGTGTACTCACAACAAAACCAAGAAACACAAGCTTATCGATGCAAAAGGTGCATTTCTTAAGTTAGCATATAACTTTTCTTTTCTAAGTACATCCAAAACTGAATTTAAATGCTCAATGTGATCATCCATATTTTTGCTATAAATGAGAATATCATCAAAATAAACTTTCACAAATTTACCTATGAAATCATGCAAGACATGGTCCAATAATCACATGAAAGTACTCGGTGGATTAGTTAATCCAAATGGCATAACTAACCATTTGTTTTAAAGGTAGTTTTCCATTCATCACCTTCTTTCATTCTAATTTGATGATATCCAATTTTTAAATCAATTTTAGAGAATACACAAGCACCCTGTAACTCATCTAACATATCATCTAAGCAAAGAATGGGACAACGATACTTTACTGTTATATTGTTGATTGCCCAACAGTCAATGCACATCCTCCACGTCTTATCCTTGTTAGAAACCAAAATCACCGAAACGACACATGAACTCATGCTTTCTCTCACGTACCCTTTTTCCATCAATTCTTTAACTTGCTTTTGTAGCTCTTTTGTCTCCTCGGGATTCCTACAATAAGCTGGTTGGTTTGGAAAGGTAGCACTGGGTACAAAATCTATTTGATGTTCAATCCCTCGAATAGGCAATAAACCATGTGAAATTTCTTTGGGAAAGACATCATCAAATTCCTACAAAAGAGAAATAACATAACTAGGCAAAGATGTGTCAAGTTGGTTAGTGTTTATAAACGATTCTTTGTACAAAAGTACAATCATTTGCTGGTTTAAAAGCAACGCTCTTTTAATTTCACTCACTTTTGCATAGAAATTTGTCTTTCTCTCTGCTTTTCTCTCATTGGTCGACTCCACTCTCTTTTTTTCTCTCTCAATTTTCTCAAACTTTCTCTCTTTTTCTTGCTTATTTTTATTTATTTTCTCTTTTTCACTCTCTTTCTTTTGATCACTCTCTTTTTGTAACCTCACTTGATCTTCATAAACCTGCTTTTGTGTCAAAGGAACTAGAGTTATTTTCCTTTGATTATGCTCAAATGAATATTTGTTGGTGAATCCATCATGCTTAACACGTCGATCAACTTGCCATGGATTGCTTAATAACAATTGTCTAGCTTGCATTGGAACTACATCACACAAGAATTCATCTTCATATTTTCCAATGCAAAAAGAGACTAACACTTGTTTATTTACTCTTACCTCACCACTATCATTAAGCCATTGCAACTTGTAAGATCGAGGATGTTTAATTGTCAACAGCCCTAACTTCTCCACCATTGTAGTGCTAGTAATGTTAGAACAACTACCTCCACCAATAATCACACTACATACCTTGTTTTGTATGTGGCATCTAGTATGAAAGATGTTCTCTCACTGAACTTCATCGTCTTCTTTGATTTGCATGCTTACAGATCATAGCAACTAACATCTCACCTTAGGCAGTGTATTCTTCTTCATCTAAGTCCTCCAATGGTGGCATAGATTTGGCATCATCTTTATCCTTGAACTCAAATTCACCATCGTCTTTCAATATCATTACTCTTTTGTTTGGAGTGGCTCGTTATGTGATTCATCGTCTTCTTTGATTTGCATGCTTACAGATCATAGCAACTAACATCTCACCTTAGGCAGTGTATTCTTCTTCATCTAAGTCCTCCAATGGTGGCATAGATTTGGCATCATCTTCATCCTCGAACTCAAATTCACCATCGTCTTTCAATATCATTACTCTTTTGTTTGG
>CAMOHE010030636.1:16106-63410 GCA_946598075.1 Artocarpus hirsutus
TCTTTTGATCACTCTCTTTTTGTAACCTCACTTGATCTTCATAAACCTGCTTTTGTGTCAAAGGAACTAGAGTTATTTTCCTTTGATTATGCTCAAATGAATATTTGTTGGTGAATCCATCATGCTTAACACGTCGATCAACTTGCCATGGATTGCTTAATAACAATTGTCTAGCTTGCATTGGAACTACATCACACAAGAATTCATCTTCATATTTTCCAATGCAAAAAGAGACTAAAACTTGTTTATTTACTCTTACCTCACCACTATCATTAAGCCATTGCAACTTGTAAGATCGAGGATGTTTAATTGTCAACAGCCCTAACTTCTCCACCATTGTAGTGCTAGTAATGTTAGAACAACTACCTCCACCAATAATCACACTACATACCTTGTTTTGTATGTGGCATCTAGTATGAAAGATGTTCTCTCACTGAACTTCATCGTCTTCTTTGATTTGCATGCTTACAGATCATAGCAACTAACATCTCACCTTAGGCAGTGTATTCTTCTTCATCTAAGTCCTCCAATGGTGGCATAGATTTGGCATCATCTTCATCCTCGAACTCAAATTCACCATCGTCTTTCAATATCATTACTCTTTTGTTTGGAGTGGCTCATTATGTGACCCCTGCCTTGGCATTTAAAGCACTTAATATCATGATTTTGAGTAGTGGGTGGAAGAATCAGATTTACTTTGAATTCCATGGCTAGTCGTTTCTTGTTTTTGCTTAAATTTAGGCTTGGCTGTGGCTAGCTTCTCCTATCTCCTAGCAACCTTCGGCCTCCATGATGAACTCGAGCTTAAGGTTGGTCGTGTATTGCTTCCACTCCTCTTGAGTTGGTTCTTAATCTTGATAGCCATATGTACTATATCTTCCAACTCCACGTAATGATGCAATTCCACCAAATTAGCAATATCTCGGTTCAAACCACCAAAAGCCTAACCATAGTAGCCTTTTGGTCCTCCTTTACATTCACCCGGATCATAGCGATCTCCATCTCCTTATAATAACTCTCCATGCTTTGGTTGCCTTGTGTAAGACTTTGTATCTTTTGGTACAACTCTTGGTAGAAATGACTTGGAACAAAGCATCTCCTCATCATGGTTTTCATCTCCTCCCATGTTTCTATTGGACGCTATCTATTCCTCCTCCTTTTTAATACTAATTGATCCAACTAAACAATTCATACTCCAAAAATTCTATGGCTGCTAATTTCACTTTTTTAATCTCTGAATAATTATGACAATCAAAGACCAATTCCACCTTCTTCTCCCACTCAAGGTAAGCCTCAGGATCATTCTTGCCATGGAACGATGGAATCTTCATCTTGTTACTACCTAAATTATTATCTTATTGGTTTTGAGCTTCTCTAAACCGCCCCCATGTCTTCTAGTCCTATTGCTTGTAATAGAATCTTAGTCATCGTTTCCTTAAAACCTTCCCCAAAATACTCTTCATCTTCAACCTTCAATCCCCTAGGTTGAATTCTCTTTCTCCTTCATACATTGGGAACATTTTATGGCTGCGCATTTTCTATCCTATCTATTCGTTCATACACCTGTTCCATCTTTACTCTAAACATTCTCCTCATCTCACCCATTAGATCTTCCATGAGCATCTTTAGATCAACCTCCCTTGACACCTTTCCAATAGTTTTTTTTTTTCCTTAATGTTAGACACGTTGGCTACAAAACAAAGCTAAAGAGGAAAGAAAGAAAAGGAACCACATACACTCCCTCATGTGTTTCACTTAAAGAATAATTCGCTCAATTTGTTTCCCACAAAATAATATTGGCTTTTACCCTCTTATATGCTCACCACTCTTTCCTTCTTTCACTCTTTGTGATATTCAAAGGTTTCTTATCAAACTAATCAAACAAATATCAAAATTTTTAGTAACAATTCACCAAGAACTTATTAAAAGAAATTCGGATTTATGTGGCTAGAGAGAAGGACACAGACTTATAGCTTTCAAATTTTTTAATAAGAATTGGAAATTTGGAAATTAAGATGTAAAAGTGAAACAAGAATTTGTGAATTGGGAAGATGCAAAATTGAAACAAGAATGGGGAATTAAGAAGATGTAAAATTGAAACAAGAATTGGGAAATGAGAAGATGTAAAATTGAAAAAAGAATGTAAGAATTGAAACAAGATTTGAACTTTTTTTTTCTTGCTGTCTTTTTTTTATTGACACTAAATTGTAATTTCTAAGGAAAAAGGAAGGAACTCGAATTTGAACAAAATGGAAAAAAAAGAGAGATAGGCAAACTTGAGACTGAAACCTTGCTCTTATACCAAATGATACGATACCTTGCCAATAAAGTGACGAGACCCTTGAATCAAATAAGTCTCCAAAAATTATTTAGAAACATGTATGTATGAAACCGTGACCTGTTGCTTAAAGTGAGTAGGAACCTTAGTATAAGGAAGATGCCACAATTAATTACGGAATGATTGATTGATAAGTCAAAGATGAATGCTGCAGAAATTCCAATAAGTTCGAAAAGTTCTCAAAGAAACAAAGAAAATAAAGAGAATTTTGATCTCATAAAGTATGAATAAAATTTGAATTGTATTTTATTTCATTGCTCTAACGGCTATTTATGATACAAGAACTTCTACCAATTTAGGCAACTCATAATCAGCCTTAAAGTCTCTTATCTAAGAAGGAAACTATAACTTAGAAATCAATAAATTTAAATCTAAGAAACTAAATAAACTAATACCCTAACTTTCCTTACTTACACGCCTATTTCCACAATAGGGAAACTAAGTTGGCGCCTATGGAAGGAGAAAAGGAAACTAACTCCACAATCAAGTAAGTAATTAAATGGGAAACTAATTAAATGGGAAACTTAACCAAATGGGAAACTAACCAAATGGGAAACTTAACCAAATGGCTACCTACTCAAAATAAAAATTAAAAAAAAGAAGGAAAGTACTCAAAATGGCAACTAGCCTTACAATTTAGCCCAAAAAAAGCCTATATTTAATGGGTTACTACTCAAATTAAAAAGGAAACTTCCCAACTTAGAATAAAGAAACTGGCAGAAAAGGAGAAACTAGCTTAGAAAAGAAACTTCAATCTTGAATCTTGAAATGGCATGCTGATTAATGAGGCATGATCTTGAATAGGAAACTTTTAAATTACTCCAATGTTTGAATCTTGGTAATCTAAACTTGTGGATGGTGTGTTGCATCTTCTTTGGGCTTGCATGAATTCACCTAAGTCCAAATGCTTTGAATCAGCCCATTAAGATTTTCATTGAACCTTTTAGCTCTAACACTTGTAACCAGCTCGATTGGAACTTGAATTGGATTTTTACTTTTTGTATTAGGCATGTACTCATCAATAGGTTGCCTATCCTTTGAGATCGGGACATTTTCCATGTCCTATCAGGATATTCTTTTCTCTTCTTTTTTTCTCTCTCTCTTTCCTCATCGACATTAGCTCTTCGTTGGTAGCCAAAAAACAGAGAAAAAAAAAACTAAAAACAACATGCTTCAAAATGCAATAATATATCTCAAATGCAGTGAAAATTTTATTTGACTATACATTTTCTCTACTCTACAACATCAAGGGTAAAAGCTATAGACTTTGGTTGTAGAGCTGATCGAGTTTCTCTTTTTAAGTGGCATCTTCAATAATCTTTGGCACAAGTTCAATAAAAACATTTTTCTAAAGAATCCATTACTTGCCAAAAAATTAAAGAAAATTGAGCTGGAATAAAACAAAAAGTTGAGAGAACTATACATATATATATATATATATATATATATAAAAGAATGAAAGCATCCATGCAAGGATGAAAATACCCACAATATTGTTGATATTTCTATGACATTATCTATATTTTGAAGTCTCCACATGGATATGGAGGGGGAGAATTTTTCTTCTAAGATATCTATAAAATATTCATAATATTCACAAATATCCGTAATGTAAATAAAAATCTAGGATATTTTTGAAAATTTTCACAAAATGTCTAAAAAGGAGGGGAATGTTTTTGCACAACAAGTAATTTTTTAGAACTTTTTAAAATTAGTTTTATTAAAACATGACTAATATTTTGAACCTAAAAAATAAAAAAAGTATTTACTAAGACTTATTTAGTCTTTAAATAATTTATATTTTTTAAAATGAATAAATCGTGACTCTTTTATAAAGCTCTATGTCATGTTACATGTATATATGTGTAGTATGTTTTTCTTTTTTTTGTCTAGTTTTTTGTCATGTTGCATACAATTGGTTTTTTGCTATTATAATATGAAATTAAAAATAAAGGATATGGATGTAGAATGTGATAAAATTGTAGAAACTGATTATTTAGACTTGCTCGAAGTAGCAGTTAAGCCAAATAAAGATGATGATGATCTCCTTATTCAGTGCATCAAGCAAGCACATTTAGATGATGAAATTGGTAATGTTGATCCATGAATTGCAGGACATGCTCAAGAGTATGACATTGATGTTGATAGGGTACTATTTAAAGGAGTAGGAACTTCTAGTAGTAGCACTAGTTCATTTGAAGTAGTTATACGATGCCCACACGTCATGGTGATGATGATGATGATAATACCAATGACGACGACGACGACGATGACGACGACCATGGTGGGGTGGTAATGATAATGATGATGGGAACTATGAAAAAAGAGGAAGTACAATGTTTAGTCAAATACCCTTGAGTCCATTCATTGGAGAAGAAGAAGTTACGTATGCTACACAAAATAAAGATCACGATTGTAGGGCAGCAAGTGAGGGTGTTGACATAAATGGAAAGTAATTTATAAAAAGACATGGTGCAACCCAAATGACTCAAACTGATGAGGATTCTATTGCCTTAAGTTTTTATTCCATGAGCTTAGGAACTAACCAAAGTTCTTATAATTATAATGTTCCTTATAGTTCTTAAACGCGAACGAGTTCAGAAGTACAAAACCAAGATGGTTTCTTTGATATACTTGTATATCATCCACCACAAATTAGTGTTGAGATGTCACTACAATTCTATGAAAACTACGGATCAAGTTAGATAAATTAACAATATCTAATTTATGGGTTAGCAATTAGAAGAGATTAAGAAACATACATGTGATACATCAAGAATTTCTTCCAAAACTATTCAAGGGAAATATCCTGGCAGATGTACTGTTTAGATGAAGATCAAAACTCCATTTGGTATTGAAAACACTTGAAGTTTGTATGTATTTTGTTGATGCTTACTGAGGTTTGGTGGTGGATCAACACCACATGCGGTTACGCATAATGCTTAGCTCTTCCCTGCTCATTTCTACCTATTCAGGTGGACCTACAACAAGAGGAGGGACGCTTTAGAGACAAGAAAAAGACAGGTTAGTCAATAGACAACGGCTCTTAGATGCTCAAGGCAGAGCTTGCTCAGCAAAGAACGGGAGTTTGGTAGGTGGGAAGAAGCATACATGCCTGAATGCAATAAATGCACCCTATTTATAGGTTGCCACTTGAATCAAGTGTTAGGTGGGTTTTGCCCACAACCCTCGTGTCACATCAAAGCATGTCACAAGGCAGAAGACAAGTGTCGTGCCCTCTGTCGGTGATTGTCTTCCATCTGAAGACGAGTTATTTGCCATCTATTAGCCGGTGATAGCAAGTAGTAGCCTACTTGTGAGTAAGGGTAAACCAACACGAGCTGGTCTCTAACTCGAGGAGGCAACTAGTTGTGGCATGGCTCGAAGGGCCCTAAAAAGCACCTCAGACAGGCGATCCAAGCCCATCAAGATCAGTTGTTAGCTCCTTGTAGCTTTTGTTAAGTTGTTTTATAGGTCACCTAGAGTGAGGCTCCTCGGCGGTGGCACCAAGCTCACCCCCAACAATAGCCCCCTAGTTCACCTGGTCGGTGCTTGGCCTGGTGGACTATGTCGAGAGGGTGAGGTCGGCTTAGGATGAAGCCTAAGTGGTATCCTAAGGTAGCAGGAGACAGAAGGTCACGTGACGAAACTCGGGAGGACACGTGTTGCAATGCGGCTAGGTGCTTCCTTGACAAGTGTAATCATTGCGCCTCTTCATTTTTTGTGCCTGAGTATCGCGCTTAAAGTAGCTATAAATAGGGCTTTACTCCTTATATTTTTACATGTAATCAAGGCCACACTTTGTAACTCCTGAGTTTTAGCTACCGAGCTATAGTCACCAACCCAAGGATATCATTTTCCCGAGCATCCATAACTCGATCAGGTAACTTCTCGAGAAGTGAGCGAAAATGAGTGACCTTTCTGACTTACAGAACGTGAATATCTCTCGGTTAGACAGTAGTACCGAGACCAAGGAGTCGACCTCTATAGAGGTTGATATAGAAGGACTATCTTTAGTGCGAGATGGAGCAGGCCAACTGGTCAAAATACTGAGGGTCGATGCTGAGACGATACTTGAGTAGGAGTTTCTTAACTTACTAGATGGTGGAAACCTAGTGAGACCGTGTAAGGGCGAGGATCCCTACATCAGTGCAGCCATCATCGGCATCTCCAGAGTTACAGTCGAGAAACGAGCCGAGCTGGAGGCAGCCATTTGTCGAGTACCTCCAGTCAAGACTTCGGGGCCCCTATCTAGGTCATGGGTAGGATAACCATCGATATCTTTGACGAGAAACAAGCAGTCGAGGAGGCAGTGCCAAAGGGGAGCTCCACCGATGACGAGGCCGAGAGGGTTATGGTCCTTCGAGTTTAGGGGGTGATTGCTTATCGTGTATCCCAACTAGGCAAACATCAGCAACAACCTATTCTAGTGCAATAACCGAATCCCGGCTTAAGGAACTGTGCCAAGAATTTAATATCCCAGACGACATTGTCCTCATCATGCTCAAAGAGTGTATAACTTTGTACGCGGAGTTCTTCAGGGGCCAGTCAGCACCTGCTGTTCCACCCATTCCTCTGTCGGGCACTTAATGACCTAAATGTCTGCCCGGCCTAGCTCAACCTCAATAGTTATAGGTCACTGATCGGGATGTACATGCTATGGAGGTACCACTGGGCTACTGAGATGTCATGGGTAGCCTTTAAATAGGTGTACAAGATGAAGAAGCTTCCTCGACAATCCGGCTAGTATTGCGTCACTGGCTTTAGGAAGGACTTTATTTTGGGCAACCCCAACTCAAAAAAGCTCTAAAAGTTTGAGTGGTTCTACGTTAGGGAAATTATGTCACCTTGGCTGGTGAGTTTGTCCTTGTGGATCAGCATGTCCTGAGGACGTTTTAACAAGGGCACGTATGGTCTAAGAGGCCGTGGGCATCAAGCCACATTATCAGGGCAGTGGAGGACCTGTTCACTAAGCTGGAGTCTACACGATAGCAGTCTTTCCTACTCGGGAAAGAGACCATTTCCTGTTATTACTGGTTTGGGGAGTCCAACAGAACCAATCCCCCTTCTGACATCCAACCTACCCGATCGACCGGGTAGGTGAAAGTGGCAAGGTCGAGCGCTACCAATGTCCCAGGGCCAAGCACCTTTAGATTCGGGTGGCCGGCGAGGGAGCCATCATCGTCTCGTACCAAGGACTCATTTAGTGGCTCCTTTGATGCAGGGCCACCTGAAGTAGACGAGGACCTCATGGACGTGATTCGACACTTGTATCTATCAGACTAGCTCTGGATTAGAGGTGAGCTCTGAGTTTTTTTTTTGCCGAGCTTGTCTTGACTTGGGAGATTTGTGTTCTTTCTGTAGATATATCTTCCAAACCGAGCAACCCAAATGAAAGGCAAGCCTTGATGGAGCGCCTTCACCATTCAAAGGGGAATGGTGAAGGCGGTGGTCGGGTTGAAACGATAAAGGTCCCCAAGACCAAAGCTTACACCACAGTCTGAGCAATCGCCACGGTCTGAGTAACCATCCCAAACAGTCCAAGTATCCCCACCCCCACCAACGAGGACTAGGGTTTCGTCGAGGGAAACCCAACCTCCTACAATCATAACCGCCATGGTGCCTTCCACAGGAGACCCGCTGAGGAAGCGAGTAAATTACTACTGCCATATCCTTGAACACCTCGGGGAAGTTGTTCCCAAGGAGACATTCCTAGAGAACCTCTAAGGAGAGAACTTTGAGGGCCTGTCTAGCATTGCCTTCTGGTCCACCGCTAAGGTCAGTAAACATTTTGAACCGAGCTTCTTTTAACTTTTTTTCGTGTACTAACATCTGTCTACTCAGGCATGCACCTTCTTAAATTTGGCCTACATGGCTAGATGGAAGGAGCTCAACCTGAAGAAGGAGATGCACAAGAAGACCATCCTTAGAAAGGACGAGGTCGAGAAAGAGCTCGGTGCTAAGAACATTAAGCTTGATCAAATCAAGGAGACTCTTGCTCGGGCCGAAGATGAGGCTACGAAGGCAAAGGAGGAGGCCAAGCAAGCCAACGACGTGGCAGAGGAGGCAAGGAGGGCAGCCAAAGGGGTGAGGAAAAGGCTACCCAATCGAGGGACGAGGTTATCTGCCTTAAGGATCAACTGCAAGCCGCCAAGGCCGAGCACCAACGGTTCTTGCAGGAGGACTGCCTCGCCCAAGCCGTGGAGGAATTTAAGGCATCCTAGAGTATGCTAACTACTACTACTTCGGGATGATCGACCTCCGAGATTACCTGATTAGGAAGTATCCTGAGGCAGTGGGCTTCAACTGATCGCTCATTATTGAGCCAAAGCAGGGTCGAACATAGTAGCTTGAGCAAGAGGAGGTTGTGGAAGTGGACGATGAAGACGATGGGGACAACCAGGGCAATGGCGGTGGTGAGGAAAATGCCAAGGACGGGGCCTAGGCTTAGTTTTTTGTTATTATTTTTTGCCTCCTTTATCGGGGCTCAAGAGGTGCCTAGTTATTTGTACCTCTGGTTAGAAAAATAGTAAGTAGCGAAATTTTAAAAATTTTATATTAGAGTATTTTTCAAAACACATGTTTGACATGCTATATGCATAAATTAAATAAATCTTACTAACCTTTGAACGCCGAAGAACTTCTATAATGCATGAAGAGAAGTAACATTTCAGAAGAACCTCAACCAACTTGTTTTCTTTGCTATTCTCTATCCATGATCAGAGTGAGTGTGGGCTCACATGTTCAGCTCTTCCTCAAGGTGACTCTCCTTCCAACGAATTGAGAGAACCCAAAGCTAGTGTTTGTGATTTGTGAACAAGAGCTTTTAGGGAGTTTCAAAATCTCACCAGTAGAGTTTCAGTCTTAATCTCTCAATAGATCTAAATAACTTATAAGACCCACTCCCTATTTATAGAGGTTGGGTCTAGGGTCATTCCTTATTAGATAAGGTCTCAAAAATTTGAATCAGAATCAAATTTGGATCAATATCGGATGAAATCTGCATGAAAACACGTGATTTGTTTATCGCATATAGGTAGGCCGAACTTACCCCATCGGTAGGCTGAACTTAAGGATCGGCATGCCAAACTACCGAAAAAAAAAATCTCAACAAATCTTTTATTTTTCACCTGAGATTCTATAAGATAAAGCCTCAATTTTAATTCAAATAACCCAATATAGAAGTTATCTAATTAAAACAACTTTATCTAGATAATCTCTAGGAAAATAAATAGATTCTTAATAATTCTACAAGTTTATCTTGATTTAATTTATCCAAAATTAAATCAACTAATAAACAGACAAGAATTATCCGATCCCAATAATTCAATAAGTTTATCTTGAATTAATTTTGTCACAATATTAATTCAACAGATAAACAGATATTTGATTCTTCTGAATTTCAACCAATCTAATAATTCTGACATAAGTCACCAATTATTGGAAAAGCACGCCGTATCGTTATAGGATTTTGTGAGCTAGTAAAAGGGACCAAATGGACCTATATAGTTCAAGCTTCTAATAATTATGAAACCCAATATCCTAGATATACATTTCATAATTATCAACTCTAATGCTACTCCACTAAAAGCTTGGAGCTGTACTCTCGAACTCTATAGAATTACGAAACCCATATAGTGAAGTCTCCATGACATGTCATAGTGTATTATATCCCCATAAGATTATCCATAATCGGCTTGAGGACAAGTTCTCTCTTACCTTCCCGATTATTTTTATCTTATGTTCCATTATCTCACCATCAGAAAACTTACAATCCAAAAACAATATACTATACGGTAACACCTATGTATCCAAATGGTTGAGCGTCCCAGTTTTCCAATTATAAGATAATGCATATAAGAGAATATCACTACTCCTAAAGAGAAGCTATAGATTTCATATCTATGAATAACAGGTTTACACTATCAAGAGTCGTGCCTCTAATGTACCAGCATATATACCGCTATTAAAATATGGGTGTCACCCTTTGGTACATCAAAAGACACAAGTCAAGACAATGGGTCCACTATTCATCTCAAGATTAAGATACAACACAAATTATTGTCTAAATTGAATTAATTTTTTGAGATAGAATTATTAATCCAAATCAATTCACTTTATGTCCAGATCCAGCACATCATCACTTATGACAACGTGCCAATGTTTCTATTCACAAAGACCACCTCCGATGGCCAAGACAAAGCATCTCCCAATAAGAATATAGACAACATAACAATCTTTACATGAAGAAAGCGCCCAACTTTATTCCCTTGATTGCAGATTTAATGATTTAGATAGTCACCTTAAGAATCATGTCTTCCACATAATCTATCCATCATATGCCCAATTCTTAAAGGTTTAGATCGACAGTTTCAAACTATTGTTTGCTTATTATACATTCAACAAATATGAACGTAAAGAGAACAAGATTTGGTATATAAAGAATAAATGAATTCTTCATTGATAAAAATGTCTCCAAAAACATATTACATTTTTATTCCTTTAGGCATACGTGTTTAACAATCTCCCACTTATACTAAGTGAGTAAATATTACAAATCTCGCATCCCCATAGCCTCCACATGCCTCTCGAAGACTCTCTTAGTAAGTGTCTTCATGAATGAATCAGCTAAATTGTCCTTTGATGTGATTTTGCACACCGTGGCATGCCCGCCCTCGACGAAGTCCTTTATCACATGATACTTTCGATCAATATGCTTACTCTTCTTGTGAAATCTTGGTTCCTTAACATTAGCTACCGTTGCACTATTATCACAGTACTGTGATACCGACTTTTCCATACTAGGAACTACCTTAAGATCTCTAAGGAACTTGCGGAGCCACACTGCTTCTTTTGAAGCATCACTAGTAGCCACATACTCGGCCTCCATCGTTGAATTCAAAGTGCAATCTTGCTTCACACTTCTCCAACTGATGGCACTATCGCCTAGAGTAAACACAAACCTAGAAGTCGATCTCCTTAAATCCAGACAAGATTGAAAATCTGAGTCTGTATATCCTAGAGGAGTCAAGTCCTTACCTGAATACACAAGCATATACCCTCGAGTCCTTCTCAAGTACTTGAAAATATGCTTAACTGCAACCCAATGGTTTGGTCTTGCATCCACCTGAAATTGACTTACAATCTCGACCGCATTACAAATATCTGGTCATGTGCAAAGCATGGCATACATGAGACTACCCACTGTCGAAGCATAAGGCACCTTCTTCATGTATTCTCTTTCTTTCTTAGACTTTGGAGAGTCTTTCTTAGAAAAAATAATTCTAGACCAAAATGGTTGCCCACCTTTCTTGGAATCTTGTATTGCAAACTTCTTGAGAATTTTATATATGTAGCTAGCTTACGACAAAGTTGTCATTTTGTTCTTCCTATCCTGAAAGATTTGGATACCAAGAACAAAATTAGCCTTACCCAAGTCCTTCTGTCAAACTGCTAGGTCAACCATAATTTGATCAATGACAACGCCACAATATCATTGCCAATTAGCAGAATGTCATCTACATAGAGCAGTAGAAAAAGCACCTTCCCATCCTTAATGTGTTTGTAAACACACGGTTCATCCATATTTTGTGAAAACCCATAAGTCCTGATCACCTGATCAAATCTTATGTTCCAAGAATGGGAAGCCTACTTAAGTCCATAAATTGACTTTACTAGCTTACAAACCTTGACCCTTGACCTTGAATGTTCTTCCATATAAATGGACTCATCAAGATAGCCATTTAGAAAAGCCATCTTGACATCCATCTGCCAAATCTTGTAATCGAGAGCGGCAGCTATGGACAAGAGAATCTGGATGGACTTAAGCATGGCTACAGGCGAAAAGTTTTTCTCATAATCGATTCCTTCCTTTTGCATTTAACCTTTAGCTACTAGTTTAGCCTTAAAGTTTTTAACCTTTCCATCCACTCTTCTTTTCCTCTTATAGATCCACTTACACCCTATGGGTTTTACCCCTTCGAGAAGATCCACAAGCTCCTAGACATGATTAGTCTCCATAAACTTCATCTCTGTGTTCATGGCCTATATCTAGAGTTTTGAATCAACATCCTCCATAGCCTTTGCGTAAGTGTAAGGATCCCTATCATGTTCATCTGGTTCAACCAAGAAGGCCTCCCCATTGAACATAAACCTCTTGGGTTGACGCCTGATCCTCCCACTATGTAGAAGCCCCTTAGGTTGTTGTTCAGGTTCATTTGGTTTTACTGCATTGATCGGAACAGTTTCATTCGGAGCCTCCGAAGTGATTGGATTACTCCTAAACTCCTCAAGCCCTACTTTGCTTTAAGGCTTAAAGTCGTCCATGTAACTCTCCTCAAGGAAAGTTGCATTAGTTGAAACCATGACTTTATTCTCTTTGGGTTGTAGAAATAACCCCCTTTAGTTCTTTTTGGATATCCTACAAACACGCAAACTTTCAAACGTGCTTCCAACTTATTCGCATCCTTAAACAAGACATGAACCGGACATCCCCATATGCGAATATGATTAAAGGATGTCTTCCTACCCATCCACAACTCGTGAGGAGTTTTTGTTAGTGATGTGCCCTAGGCCAATTATGTAATGACTACATTTTAACTTTGTTACATTTGCATTTTATTAATAAAGAGACATTTTTATTATTGTTTTTTATTTTAATTCCATGAATAGTTAATTTTGCCTAAGGTCATCAAGTATGTGAATTGATAGTAAAACTCTTAGGTGAAAATTGAATCATATTCTAAATTATCTATAGTCGGTCATTATTATTGGGATAATAATGAATGAAGACTAGTATGAAATTTGACTGGTGATTATGCTTTACTAATCATGTGTGTGAGATACTAAGTCAACTCATAGATACATATTTAAGAAATGATGTATTGGATCGACCCATTATAAGAATACTGCATAGATAATTATCATAAGTGATTCTCATCACAATAGTATTATCCTAGTCCTTTGACCTGAAATCATCATGGTTTCTTACATGACAAGTTCTATATTTTGACACAATCTAATATTATCTTTAACAGAATGATGGAATGGATTGTTGTTGGATATAAAGTGAATCATGTGAGGAATGTGAGTGATTAAGAAGGAATTTGTCCCTCATTTATCATGAGAAAGATATCTATGGCCCCTCGATAAGTTAGACTGAAGTAAAATGTATGGCCATACTGAAATGAATTGATAAGGGTTATCAATATCAGTTTACTTAAGATCAGGAAATAATATGATTAAATAGTATAAGGATGACATAAACCATGCCTTATGTTTAATCAAGGTATCTAGTGACAAAAAGGACTTTAATACTTATTGTGGATTAGGTTATGTCAGATTATTGACATTTGCATAACTTGGGTAATCATAATGTCTTGCTAGAGGCCGCTTATGATTTATGGGCCAGAAATAGAATTTCAAACCCACTACTAATGTTATGTGAACCTACAAAGTCGCACACTTAGAACAGACCAAAAATGAATTTTGGGTTTATTTTGTCTAGGTTCAATGAACCTGATAATGTCCAGATTCGATGTACTAGATATGTCTAGGTTCATTGAATCTGACATTATCTAGATTCTCTTAATTATATTCGAATTGCAGATATTATCTAGATTCTCTGAATCATATTCAAATTACAGTTTACCCTAGTTTAAATCTGACTCTATCTCGAAGTCAGTGTATATATCTGATTTTAGGGTTTCTAGTTGAATTAAGAAGAGAAAAGGCATTTTCTCATTCTAAAAGGCGAAAAACATTAAAACCCTAAAATTAGAGAGAGTCATTTAACGTAAAGAAAAGGGTGCTAGCACACCAATTCATTTTTAAGAAAGTCTATTCGTGTGGATACCTGCAGAGGACATTGCTCTAAGTAACAACGTCTGAATCTAATCTTGAAAACAAAAAGCTCGAGTTTGGGTGTTACTGGAGTGGACCTGCTCTCTTCCTTCCAAAAATCTTGCCACTTTTTGTCATCTTGGTAAGATTCAATGACTTTCTTATCAATCTAATCGAATTGCATGGATCCTGAAAAGGCTTTGTGGGAATTAATTTTAATTTTTTGCTGCTTATTTGAATCACAAAATCCAACAAAACCCAACAGTTTTAGGGATCAATTTTGAAGGAATATTGTTCAAAAGATAACATGCGGTTTGTAGTGCATATCCCTAAAAAGATAAAGGCAATGATGAATAACTCATCATAGACCTGACCATATCCAATAAAGTCCTATTCTTTTTCTTCGCTACGCCATTCTGCTGCGGAGTGCCCGGCGCAGTCAACTAGGATAAAATCTCATTCTTTAATAAGTGTTCTAGAATCTCATTAGAAAGTTATTCTCCACCTTGATCAGATCGAAGTGCCTTTATGGGTCTACCCAATTGTTTTTCCACTTCAGCCTGAAACTCCCTGAACTTGTCAAAAGTTTTGCTTTTGTGGTGCATCAAGTACACATACCCATACCTTGAGTAATCATCAATAAAAGTGACGAAGTACTCATACCCTCCTTGTGCCCGGATGTTCATCGGTCCGTAAACATCACTATGCATAAGTTCTAGAACCCCTTCGGCCCTATTGCCCTTAGACTCGAATGGTCTTTTGGTCATCTTATCCTCCAAACAAAATTCACATTGAGGTATAGATTCCACCTTTAAGTGATTTAAAGGTCCATCCCTTACCAGCCTTTGAATCATATTCAGGTTAATATGACCAAGGCGCAAATGTCAAAGATAAGTCTTATTAGAGTGAGAAGTTTTAAGTCTTTTAGAGTTATTATCATTTATCTCAGCATTAAGCAGTAAGTCTATCTTAGGTTTGATAAAATATAGATTATTTTGCATCCATCCAGAACAGATAAAAGATTTTTTTTTACTAATCACCATTTTATTATTAAAAGAAACTAAATAGGAGTCTTTAAATAAACAAGCTACAGAAATTAAATTCCTTTTTAAATTTAAGAACATAAAAACAATCTTGCAAAATTAAATTCCTAAAATTATCAAAATAAAGATGGATATCTCCCGCTGCTTTCGCTAAGACCAAGGATCCATCGCTCATCCGAAGCGTGAAGTCTTCATGAAGCAGACTTCTCGTTTCTTTGAACCCCTATAGAGAAACACAAACGTGATTAGTTGCACTAGAATCTATGACCCAAATGTCACTTGATTCTTAAACCAAACAAGTTTCTAAATACAGAAGATCACACCTACCTCCTTCAGAAAGGAAGTCCTTGCAATGCTTCTTTATGTGCCCGACCTTCCTGTAGAAAAAACACTTAAACTTCTTTGGGTTTTTCTTCTTCTTCTTTTTGCTCTTGTTGTTAGCAGGAACAGAAGACTTCCCATTCTTGGCCCGTTGCTTCTTTCAATTCCCAGAACTGGGATTAGAACCAGAAGCAGCTACCATGTTGGCCTCTCCACCAGCAGGAGACTCCCTGATCAATAGTTTGAACTCTTGTAACTGTTTCATTAATTCTGTTAAGGTCATATCCCGTCTATTGCTCAAATTAAAAGTAGCTCTAAATAGAATAAATTCCTTAGATAGAGTCTCAAACACCATAGTTATTTGAGTTTTAGCATCGATGTCGGCTTTATTGGTTTGACCCTCAGCGAGATAACCCATGACCAACATTATGTACTCCTTTATAGATGTCCCCAAACTCTGCTTACAGTTTAAGAGTTTTCGAAGTGCCCCTTGTCGCTTTGTTATGGCCTGCCTCTAAACATGTCTTCAAGATTATCCAAGATTTGCTTCACAGTCTCATAATCTTCATGTTGAGCCTGCAGCACATTATTCATGGTAGCCATAACATAGTAGCGAGCCTGATCATTTGCATCTTTCTAGCGATCGTACGCTTGGAGTTGCTCATTAGTGAAATCTGCAATAGGCTCGAGAGGACAAGGGGTTGTCAGCACAAATTTCAGTTTCTCAAAGGAAAGGACGATATCCAAGTTTCGTTTCCAATCATTATAATTCTCTTTGGTTGATAGGTTTTTGTCAAGTATCAAAGACAAAGCATTTTAGACATTTTTGATCTACAATAAAGAATCATGCACCAAATATAAGCAAACATATCATAATAATTTAGTAAGGTAACAATCATGTAAAAACATACAAATGTGTTTATGTGTCAAAACCTTGAAAATATCACAACCTTACAACGATAATTCCCGACTCAGAATTCAATAAGCTCCTAGGGGAGTCAAGCCAAATTCAATCAGGAACATGAATCTCCTCTTGATTAATATATGCCATCCAGGATCTGTATGATCCAGCATATATTAATAATCATTTCTTTGGCCATTAATTTTATTAACAGAGCTCCTAGGGGAGGTTAATAATAAAATTAACATGAGTGTATAACCATCATTTCAATATTTTATCCATGATTTATAATCACCACCTAGGGGTGTGCAACCATAAATCATGCTAAAATATCTTATCTTCTCGGAGATCCAATTTAGTACATGATAGAAATTCCTTCTTAGGGGTTGGGACCACCATGTTCTTCCTATGGACCAACGATGGAGGCCTTAGGTCTTCTCTTCAAAAACCTTCTTCCACTCAATCTTTTGAAATCAAGGTTTTATTTTAAAAGACATGCATGAACAATTTTAATTGAGTGGCACTCCCTATTCTATATGGCATGTTATCAACATACATGGCAAATCATGTTATCATGCAAACAAGCAAAGCAATTAAGCAAAGCTATAAGCAAAATAATAATAAATAATCGTAATATTATGGTTCCACCCTAGAGAATAGAAAATAAAGATTATAAGAGAATAATCGAAACATATTATCGATTCTCCATCCTTGAATCCTTAAGCTATATCCTTCTTCATGTAATGCCCACCTTCAAGTCTTCAATCCCACTTAGATTGAATACTCTATATTTCCAGCCATATCTATATTTAATGTTTCTCAGAATTATCCCAAAAATAAAATTAAAATTGCACGAAAAATTGCACCTTTTTTGGAGAAATTTCTAACTCTCTGCCAGCAAGCCGATCTGCATGATCGGTCTGCCGATCATGACCCATCGGCCTGCCAATCTTCGCATATCGGCCTGCCGAACTAGAAGTTTGGCCTACCGCTAGAGCCACCTGATTTCTACCCCATGACGGCCTACCGAACCTCACGTCTAGCCTACCGATCTACGACCATCGGCCTACCGAACCTAAGAGTTTGGCATGCCGACCGAGCAAAAATCACCTTTTCTAGAAAATACAATTTTTAATGCAATTCATCAATTTTATTTTCAACAATTCAAAAACATAAATTAGAGACTCAGCAAATACTTGGGTTCGCCAACATCCATCTTCTAGGTCCGTCTTCTTTGAATGATTATTTAATTACAAAATTTTTACAAATTTAAAATTAAATAATAATTCCTAGACGGAGATGATAGTCTGCCAACTAATTACATGAAAAACCTATATACACATTCTAACCTCTAAGGAACCATAACTGGTATAAATTAATTAATTAATAAATAATTAAATAATAATTTAATCAACCATAATTAATTAATAAACATTCACCATATAATCCATGACAACATATAAAATACATAAAAACCTAGAGTGCCAACTCTCTATAAAATTAAATTCAAGCATAGGAGAGATCAAGATCACATAATTTATATATATAACATAATCACAAACTTGCAAATTTATGTAAAAACCATGTCTCTGATCCCAATTGTTAAAAAAATAGTATGCAACGAAATTTTAAAAATTTTATATCAGTGTATTTTTCAAAACACAAGTTTGACATGCTATATGCATAAATTAATCAAATCTTACTAACCTTTGAATGCCGAAGAATATGTGAAGAGAAGTAATGTTCCAAAAGAGCCTCAACCAACTAGTCTTCTTTGCTATTCTCTATCCACGATCGGAGTGAATGTGGGCTCAGACGTATAGGTTTTCCTCAAGGTGACTCTCCTTCCAACCAATTGAGAGAACCCCAAGTTAGTGTTTGTGATTTGTGAACAAGAATTCTCAGGGGGTTTCAGAATCTCACTAGTAGAGTTTCACTCTTAATCTCTCAATTGATCTAAATAACTTATGAGACTTACTCACTATTTATAAGGTTTGGGTATAGGGTCATTCCTTATCAGATAGGGTCTCAAAAATTTAAATCAGAATTAAATTCGGATCAATATCGGATGAAATCCGTATGAAAACGCTTGATTTTTTTATCATGCATAGGTAGGTCGATCTGCCAAACCGGTAGGCCGAACTTGCCCCATCGGCAGGCCAAACTATCGGAAAAAAAAATTTCAGCGAATCTTTTATTTTTCACCCAAGATTCTATAAGATAAAGCCTCAATTTTAATTCAAATAACCCAATAGAGAAGTTATCTAATTAAAAAAACTTTATCTAGATAATCTCTAGGAAAATAAATAGACTCCTAATAATTCTACAAGTTTATCTTGATTTAATTTATCCGAAATTAAACCAATTGATAAACAGACAAGAATTATCCGATCCTAATAATTCAACAAGTTTATCTTGAATTAATTTTGTCACAATATTAATTCAACCGATAAACAGACATGAATTATTTGATTCTTCCAAATTTCAACCAATCTAGTAAATCTGACATAAGTCACCAATTATTGGAAAAATACGCCGTGTCGTTACAGGATTTTGTGAGCTAGCAAAGGGGATCAAATGGACCTACATAGTTCAAGCTCCCGATAATTATGAAACCCAATATCCTAGATATATATTTCATAATTATCAACTCCAATGCTACTCCACTAAAAGCTTGAAGCTGCACTCTCGAACTCTATAGAATTACGAAACCTATATAGCTAAGTCTCCATGACATATCATAGTGTATTGTATCCCTATAGGATTATTCATAATTGGCTTAAGGACAAGTTCTGTCTTACCTTCCCGATTATTTTTATCTTACTTTCTATTATCTCACCATCAAAAAACTGACTATCCAAAGACAGTATACCATTTGGTTACACCTATGTATCTAAATGGTTGAGTGCTCCAGTTTTCTAATTATAGGATAACGCATATAAGAGAATATCACTACTCCTAAAGAGGAGCTATGGATTTCATATCTATGAAAAACAGGTACACACTATCAAGAGTCATGCCTCTAACGTACTGCCATGTATACCTCTATTAAAATATGGGTGTCACCCTTTGGTACATCAAAAGACACAAGTCAAGACAACGGGCCCACTATTCATCTCAGGATTAAGATACAATACAAATCATTGTCTAAATTGAATCGATTTGCTGAGATAGAATTATTAATCTAAATCAATTCACTTTATGTCCCAATCCAACACATTGTCACTTATGACAACGTGCTAATGTTTCTATTTAGGGCGTCCACCTCCAATGGCCAAGACAAACTATCTCCCAATAAGGATATAGATAACATAACAATCTTTACATGAATAAAGCGCCCAACTTTATTCCCTCGATTACAAATCTAATGATTTAGACCGTCATCTTAAGAATCATGTCTTTCGCATAATCTGTCCATCATATGCCCAATTCTTAAAGGTTTAGACCGATAGTCTTAGACTATTGTTTGCTTATCATACATTCAACAAATATGAACGTAATGAGGACAAGATTTAGTATAGAAATAATAAATGAATTCTTTATTGATAAAAATATCTCCAAAAACATATTACATTTTCACTCCTTAGGGCATACCTGTCTAACACCTCCCCCACCACTTCCTGTAAAAAAAATTTTATTTTTCTTGAAGTTTATCACTTCTCGGCATTTTCTTTTAGTTTTGACCTTTGAATTAAAAATTTTCCTTGAAGTGTGACTATCCTCAGATTAAAAATTTTGTTTCTTGAAAGCTTGCATGACAGCTCCTGGGGAAAGAAGTTTGAACCTCCTTCCTCAGTTAGGTGCTTCTCAGGAGAGTAATTGAGTTAATTTTCTAAGTTAGATGTTCCTTGGGAGAGAATGTTTTTGAATACGAGATTCTAAATTCATATTTTCCCAATTGCGTTCTTGTTGAGTTTAGCGTCTTAGTGACGAGGCTTCTTACTTTTTCAAGTTAAACATTCCTCAGGAAGTTAAACGTTCCTCGGGAAGAAACTTCTTAGGAAAAAGCGATTACCGAGTTAGACGAGCAGGGAAGTCCCATTTCTCAGTCAAGCAAAGAACAACAGCAAGTAGTGCCTATACACTATCGCCCCCCTTAGACTTGTTTAAGATCATACTTTTACAAGTCTATTGTTGGTCGGGCACAGTTGTGCTAGGGCAACTTTGTGCGGGTGGTCCATACAGTGACATACTGGTTAGCATAACGCTAACAAGCCTTCAGCCTGGTTGATTGGGACGACTCTCCCTCTTCGAGAGTTATTGTTTGGTCCTCTGGTTGGGAGTTATGGCCCCCCCTTTTGGGAGTTATTTCATCCTTAACACACATTGCTCAATGGAACAGTGTAGGAATTAAAATTTTCATTAATGTATAATATTTACATTCTAGTCCTGTTTAGTAGGCCCAGTTACAAAAAGAATGTAGCTAGAGATCAAAAAAAGTTTTTGGCATCGGTTAGCAAAAGAATTTTTTTAGGAGCTTGGCATTCCAAGGATGACTGAGCAAGTTGGCCTCCATGTCAAATAGCCTATTGGTGCCTAGTCAGACAATTCTAACGACCTTATATGGTCCGTCCCACTTTAGACCGAAGGACTTTAACCTGGACTGTTGAATGGTGACATTCTTTAGCACCAAATCTCCTACTTTGAAGCTTCTCGACTGGACTCGTTTTTTATAGTATAGAGCAACGATGTAGTTCCAAGTTGCATTACGAATTATAGCATGTTTCCTCTTCTCCTCAAGCAAATCAAGTTCGGACATCATGGTTTTGGCATTTCAAATTTCTTCGTATTGCTCGACCCTGTAACTTGGTAGTCTTACTTCTGCTAGGATGACAGCCTTAGCCCTATATACAAGAGAAAATAGAGTCTCCCTAGTAGCAATTTGGGCCATCATTTGGTAGGCCTAGAGCACCTTGGGAGCTCATATATCCATGCCCCTTTGAGGCCCTCGAGCTTTTTCTTTTGGTTGTCCTTGATCGTTTTATTGACAGCTTCGACTTGCCCATTGCTCTGTGGGCAGCTCGGAGAGGAAAAAACCTTCTTAATATTGAGCTGCTTGCATAGGCAGAGGAGACTTGAGGATTTGCTTCACATTGTCGGTCACAATGGTATATGGGATCCCGAATTGACAAATTATGTTTCTCCACATGAAGTTAGTGCACTTAGCTTCGGTCATGTTGGTGCATGATTCTACCTCCACCCACTTGGTAAGGTAGTCAATGGCCACAATGTAGTATTTAAACTAAGACCGGGCTTAGGGAAGGGCCCCAATAAGATCGATGGCTCACTTAGCAAAAGGCCACGCTGATGTTACCGAGGTAAGTGGCTCAGCGTGGTGCCTGAGCACCTTCGCAAACTGCTGACATTTTATACATTTCTGCTTGAAGTTCCCATAGTCTTGCTCCATGGTTGGCCAATAATCTCCTTAACGAAGACATTTCTATGCTAGGGATCGCCCCCTAGAATGATTACTGCATAGCCTTTCATGGATCTCCTTCATCAAATATTGAGCTTCTTTAGGCCCTACATGCTTCAAATACAATGTAGTGTAGCCTCGTTGATATAGTTTGCAACCGATCATCAAATACCGAGCCAAGCTATTGTGGATACGGCATGCCTCTTCTCGATCATCGGGCAATTCGGCTGTAGTCAGGTATAGGATGATCGGGTCCATCAGGTGGTCTCTTGCTCTTCAGCTACACTCGTCACTTCTTTATTAATACTTGGCTCGGCTAATCTTTCAATGGGGACTCAGGTTAACTTACTATCGCCCAGGCCTGAGGCTAGCCAAGCAAGCGCAAAGGCCTTAAAGTTTTCCAATCTAGGGATCTGCTTGAATGAATAAGATTTAAACTACCCGAGCAATGTCCTGACCTCTTACAAATACATGGTCATGGAATCCGTCTATGCTTGAAACACCCTAGTGACCTATTGGACGACGAGCATAGAATTGCTAAGAATGACTATGTGGTCTACCCCGAGATCCCTGGCGATTCTGAGTCTAGCCAGGAATGCTTCGTACTCCACCTCATTATTGGAGTCCTTCAAATTGAATCAAAGTGCGTAGATTGTCTTGTATCCGTTCGGGCTTGTTAAAACAAGCTCGGCACCTAAACCCTTAGCACAGAGGATCCATCCATGAAGAGATTCCATTCTGTTTCCAACATATAGGCGCAATCACCCCTACTACAGCTAGGAGTGTATGAGTCTTCGACAGGTGCTTTCTTGGCTAATGGCATGCCCTACCCGACAACGATGAACTCAGCAATGAAATCTATGAGGGCCTAAGCCTTGATATCCATCCTCAATATGAAATGAATGTCATACTGACCAAGTTCAACCGACCACTTGGCCATTCGTCTTGATATCTCTAGACTCTGAAGAACTTACCAGAGAAGGAACTTTGTCGGGACTTGTATAGTGTGGCCAAGAAAATAAGGCCGTATTTTTTGAGCCAAAGTAACTAAGGCAAACACCGATTTTTTAAGAGGTAGGTATCTCTTCTTGGAACCCTCGAACACATGGCTGGTGTAATAGACGGGCTTCTAAACCCCTTCTTCTTCTCAGATGAGGACCAAGCTAATAGCCTTTTTTGACACAAAAAGGTAGGCGTACAAAACTTCTTACTGTAAAGGTTTGGATAGGAGTAGGGATATGGCCAAGTACCTCTTTAAATTCTAGAATGCTTCCTCACATTCTTTGCTTCACTCAAACCTCCCCTTGGGCGTTTGAAAAAATGGATGACACTTATCAGTAGACTGGGAGAAAAATCTGAAGAGGGCCGCTACCATGCCTATTTTTTGCACCTCATTAACTGTCTATTGTGAATGCAAGTCCATAACAGCTTGAGCCTTGGCTAGGTTGACCTTGATTCCTCTTTGATTGACCAAAAATCTGAGAACTTTGCTCAAGCGAACCCCAAATGCACACTTCACCAAGTTGAGTTTCATCCCATAATCTTGGAGAATGTTGAAGCTCGCTTCGAGATTGGCCATGTGGTCTATTGCTCGGACAGATTTAACGAACATAGCGCTGACGTAGACTTCCATAGTTTGCCGATCAGCCGAGCAAACATTTTGTTGACTAGGCATTGGTAGGTAGCCCTGGAATTCTTAAGTCCAAAGGGCATTAGCACGTAACAATAGAGCCCTTGGTCAGTAACGAAGGCTGTTTTTATTTGGTCTTCCTTAGCCATCTGTATTTGGTTATAGCCGGAATAGGCGTCCATGAAGCTGAGCAACTCGTGCTCGATAGTTGCATCAATGACCTGGTCTATTCGAGGTAGTGGAAAGCAATCCTTGGGGTAGGCCTTGTTTAAGTCGGTGTAGTCTATACAAACCTGTCACTTTCCATTCGCCTTCTTGACTAGGACCACATTTGCTAGCCACTCTAGATACTTCACTTCTTGGATGAATCCTGCCTTTAGCAGCTTTAAACCTCTTCATTAATGGCGGCATGCCTTTTCGAGTTGAAGGCCCTTCTCTTTTGAATAACCGGCTTGTAGTCTGGTCAAACGTTAAGCCGGTGACAGATTATGCTAGGATCAATGCTAGGCATGTCCTCATGAGACCATGCAAACATATCCCGATACTCTGTGAGGAGCTTCTCTAGGTTAGCCCGGACCTCAAGTTTTAGCTGAAAGCTGAGTTGGACCGTACGATCAGGATGTGCTGGGTCCAAGATGAACAGCACTAGATCCTCGATAAGGGTGGCCCTCACCTCCTCCTCGGGCATACGGGGGTCAAGGTCAAAAAGCATCTTGGGCACCGACTCAGCTAGAAATTGTATTTCGTTAACCTTGTAAATTGTCGAGACATTTAATTGTTGAGCTGATGCAGCTTTGACAGCATTAGCATAACAAGCTCGGGAATCCTTCTGTTGTGACCTAATTACTCTGGCCATGTTGTCCATTGGGAACTTCATTGTAACGCCCCCTTTACGGATGTCAGAGATGCCTTTACTTTTGTTTCGTAATGTTTTTATTTATAAGATAAACTATTTAATTAAAAAGGTAATTTGAAAACATAATCTAGGATCCATGCGTTTTTTTTTAATATATTTATATATATACATCAATGTATAACTTATATTGCTCAATTATAAACACCCATTAAATAGTTTATCAATATCAAAGTAAACTGAATAAACTTTTCAAATATCTTTAAAATCCATATACACAGTTTGGTAGGCCGGACTTTAGATTTCGGTAGGCCGAAGCTATCTGGCAGTCCAAAGGTCAACCTTCGACAGGCCGCCCGAGGCTTTACAAAACGGGGTTTTAAAATCAATAGGATCGGTAGGCCGATACTTGGCAATCGGCAGGCCGATTAAAGTTCTTCGACAGTCTGACCAGTAATGGTCGACAAGCCGAACGATTAAAAGAAAATATTAGAAATTAATTTTCTTTTAAACAAGTTCCAAAACATCAAGGTTCGGAAACAATTAACAAACTCAAAGATAAAAAAATAAAAATTAACATAGTTCCAAAATTTTAAAACTTCTTTCTTTCTTGGCGTCTTCCATTTGTAATTCATCTTGCCTAGCTCACACGCCTGTCTTGGTCCTCCTCCTAATCCATGGTTCTCTTACCCTTATCTGCAACATGATATAAACTTGAATAAGCAAACGCTTAGTAAGTACATTTGTAAATCTCACAACTTAAAACATTTTATGAACATCATCATCATCATCATTATCATCATCATAATAGTGCACTAGGCACATTTTTATAGGAACATATCTTTCATTACATTGTCCATATTAAAACTTTATCCATTTTATCTTAAGAGCCCAAGTGTTGCACCATTAACATCATCATAGGCGCGCCGTCATGAGAGGAAAGGGGTAGCTAATCCCAAACCAAACATAACACATAACATGTCATATCATAACTTAACATTTCATTGGGTGTGCAACACTTATTTAGGTGATACATATATACGTACTCATACTTTCATGCTTTGAAAAACATTATCATCAAAACATGCATAAACTTTCATGCCTTAAAACTTCATAATAATACTTCATGAAAAATCATCATGAGAAAGCATCATAAAACCATCATGAACATAGATTTCAAACTTTTCATAAACTCATACTTTTCATAAACACATCATGTTGCAAGTGAGAATGTACTTACTTCAATAAGCTTACTTAACCTTAACTTGTAGGTGACGATGCTGCGGTCTTGATGTGCTCACTTCTCATTGTGTTCATGTCATACATTCATAAAATGGCAATTAACATTTATTTTCAATGAATTAATCACCACAACTTAACATCCATTTCATATAACATCACTTACATATTTATTTCTTAAAACAAACATTTACAACACATTTCATTAACTTTAAAACATTTAAATAAAACTATCAACATAATTACATTTCTGACTTACAAGAATTCAAAATTTAATAACTTTACTTTCACACACAATTTGAGCACTAAATTTTGCAAGAACAAAGTTAATATATAAACATATTACCATGATTTTTCTTTGGTCATAAAAATTCCATTTAGACTCTCAAACAAGTCATACAACTTATATACCAAAATCTGCCAGCAACAATAACACAATGAGCAATCCATAACTCAGGTCTATTTATCACATTTTCATGCCATAGAAAAATCTACAAAAATTATCACAAATAGTAGACACCTAGGATTATAACATATCCAAAAATCAGCTTTAAATAAATTCTATATGATCCAATACATGCATTAAAAGACAAAGGTAATAATAATTTTCATTGTATCAGGCAGTGAGTTTCATACATTTTTCATATTCCAATAAATTAAATGAAATTACTATGACACCAAAATTCATATTACAAGTCGTTCATATGTAAGTACAGAACTACAAAATTTCACATCACCAAATAAAAATCATTAAGTCATTCAAACTTCATCTAATAGCAATCTCTCAATTTCATGGATAAAACAGTCCCAAAAACCTAGTTACAATAAAAATTCTATAACACATAAAATATTAATAAAATCATCACCAAATTTTTCAGTGTAATACTTAACATATATATAAACATATTCCCCAAATTTTGTGGAAAATAACCTTAATTTGCATGATGAACGAAAACAAAATTTTTATGCAACATAAAACAATCAACAACAATTTATTATGAGGTGCAGAGCATGATTATTTAATATCTTAGCCTATATAACACCAAATGGCACGAAATTTGGAGCAACATCACATAACATATTCATGAAAATCATTTAAAATTTCAGAGCAAATGAAAATTTGTGGGCAAAGATATAAGGGTCGGAACATAGAGACAATTCAACATTACTGTTTAGCATAAATTAGCAGTGAGTGATAGAGAGAAGAAAATTCATAACTTTTCATAGAAAAATCCAATTGAGGTGAAATTTTGAGGATTAACACATAACACATACATGAATAACATAGAAAAAATTTAGAGCAAAACAAAATTCCTAGGCTAAGATATTTCAGTCGGATTGAGGAGAGAAATACAATTTCAGAAATACCGAAAAAAAATGAGTTCTTACCTCAAAACGATTTCTCTTCAATCTTCTTTTAAATTCACCCAAAAGTTTCAATATTTACTCACTTAATAACAGAGAATTTTGAGAGGGAGAAGAAGAAGAAACACGTGATGAAGAGAGAAAGATAGAGAGAGAGAGAGGGGGGGAATACATGAGAGAGAGGGAATTGTTTACGTGAAATGAAATGAAAATGGCGTAAAAAAAAAAAGAGGTATTTCAGAAATTTTTTGACTATGATTGAGGCATTCTTCATGTGGGAAAATGGAGGGAATTGAGGGAAAGGTCAAAGCTTCCAAGAATGGTTCAAGTTACTATATTTTGCCTTTGTAAAATGGGAAACCTTATCAATTACATTCAATCAATTCAAAGTCAAACATTAATTTCCTAAAATGAGGAAATTTATCCATAAATAAGTCAATCAATCAAAAATCATCATCAAATTATCCAATCATCGAAACCGTAAATTTTGAGTGATTTCGGCTGATTGCTCGTCAGCAGTCTTCAGCCTGCCGATGTCCCACGTCGGCCTGCCGAATGCATAAGGTCCAGCCTGTCGATTATATACCATCGACCTGCCGTTCCAAGAGAGTCATTTTGGACTGTCAAACTAAATGGTCCAGCCTGCCGATCTACCCTAACATACCAAAATTCATCAAAACATTAAATTATCACAAAATTATGATTAAACATATAACATTAATAACATGAACACTTGGGCACATCAATTCCACATAACCGTCACCAGTCATAACACTTAAATAAAATGGTTAGCACCATAAATCATAACACATATCATAAAATGATTACTTAACGTCGTTACTAAAATGACATAATCCATTACACGAAAATTGACGGGTGTTGCATTCATGGCCAGGTGGTAGGCAGAGACCATAGCCTTCAGTGCATTTGACGTCGGACAGCCGATAATAATATTGTATTGGGAGGGTATGACAAGGAAGTCAATGACACATGTCACCCGAACAACACCCTCACTGAAGGTGACCAGTAGGCTAACCTTCCCGACTGCTTAGACGTATTTACTTGTGAAGCCGTAAAGTGGCGCCTGAACTAGGATAAGGGTAGCATTGCTGATCTTCAACTTATCGTACGCTTACTAGAATAGAATGTTAGCGGAGCTACCATTGTTGATCAACACACGCCATACTATGTTATTAGCGATGTGCAATTCACACACAATAGCATCGTACGCTTACTGTAAAGGTGATCGGCATGTCTTATTGGTGGCAAATTTTATTGACGTGCTCGGACATGTTAATAAGCTTGCCTCTTTTGACCAGCAGAGCTTCTTAGACGTAAGCCCATCGCCCGCTCGATGTGTTCCTGATGACAGGCCCTCCAAAAATCATGTGAACAATGTTTGGGGGTTCTAGGGAGTTTCCAACACCATTGCATGGGTGGTTCGGTGCATCTTAGCTTGGTTGGTCGTCTCTCCCGACTATAGAGCCTAGAGTTAAAACTCACTCTACAAACTCTCGCAAATGTCCATCTCGGACCAGTCTCTCGATCTGATCCTTGAGCTAAATGCGGTCAAAGGTATTATGTTCCACGTCCTTGTGAAAATTGTAGTATTTGCTTTGATCCAGCTTTGCTTTGCTGCCCTTAAGCTTGGGCAAGTCAACCAGTAGGTTTCATCTGCTCACATGGGCAAGTACCTTATCTATGCTCGCTACTAGGGGCATGTAGCTTTGGAATTTTTCGGTCAGCACTTTCGGCTTCTCGGTCTTCTTTTCCTTCTTTTGCTTCTTGTTTTGCTCGACACTGGACTATTCAGGCACTTTTTTCTGCTTTTTCTCCTCCTTCATCCTGCTATTGCCAGCTTCTTCTCTACGGCTCTTCATATATTCAGCCGCATCAGCATACTTTTACGCATAACTGAACATATGAGAAAATGTGCTTAGCTACTCGAATGCCAACAACCATGTCAACTTCTCGTCTCGAAGACCCCTTACGAAAGCGTGTTTCAGGGTCTCGTCTTCGACGTGCTTGACTTCGAGTGCTGCTCGGGTAAACCAGTTTATATAAACTTTGATGTTGCCATCTCCTTGCTTAATAGCACATAGATAGGTTATTTCCTTTATCCTGGTTTTTCTTGTGGAGAAGGCTGCCGAAAAGGCATTAGAGAGCTAGCAAAAAGACGTGATCGAAGCTGGCTCAAGTTGTCGGAACCACTATCGAGCTAGTCCAATTAGGGTCAAAGAAAAGGCCTTACACATAAGTACGTCATTGGTGTTTTGTAGGAGCATGTGTCCTCGGAACAATTCGACATGCTCATCAGCGTCCGCAGTCCCATCGTAGGCCTTTATTTGAGGGGCTTTGAATTTAGGCGACATCGGGGCTCTCATGATGATGTTAGTAAACGGCGGATATAAGGCACCGACGTAGTCCAAACCAAAGCAATTGTTGCGGATTTCATCGATTTGGCACTGCAACTCCTGAAACTGGCGACTATTGGTATCTTCGGGTAGTTCAACCCTATAAGGTACTCCACCCTCAACCTTGTCACTTGCACTGGGTTGGCAACCCTACTGTGCTTCCCCTTGGTGCATGAGCCGATCAAAAATAGATGCTCAAGAGCCCTACAGTGATGGAACCTATGCCTCTTGAGGGCCAAGGTGTCCCTCTCGGACAAGTCTATTGTTTGTCAAGACACCATGTGTAGATCTTCTAGAGCGCTCAGAATCAGCTTCACTGGAGTCAACGGCATCTCGTCTTGTTTGACCCCTAGCTTGGTTAGCCAAGGCTGGGGGTAGTAGGCCAGGAGTCAGCCAAGAGCCACCTAATGTTGTGCCTACTATGTAAGCTGCTGTGTAAGTATCTGAACAACATTAGTTAGTTCCTAGATAGGGTCTTGGACAATCGAGTCTTGCGCCTGTTCGGCCCTCGCTGCACTTCCATGACCCCCAAAACAGGATCTCGTGGCTTGTGAACGGCCCTAGGTCTGGCCAGATTTTGATTTTGATTTTGGGCTTCTCCCGACCCCTCCTTCGAGTCCCCTTGTCTCCAACATTGCCTTGAGTTACCGTCTCGATTCACTAGCTTGCTGTGGCTGGTGACTTCATGTGAAGTCGCAGGTGGCCCTCCTTCTAGCACCAAACTGTTGATGCTTACCGGAGTTTGGTAGCAGATCAACACAACATGTGAATGCGCGCGGTGCTTAGCTCTTCCTTGCTCATTTCCACCTGTTCGGGTGGACCTGCAATAAGAAGAGGGACGCTTTGGAGACAAAAAAAAAAAGACAGGTCAGTCAATAGACAAGAGCTCTCTAACGCTCAAGGCAAAGGTTGTTCGGTAGAGAATGGGAGCTTGTTAGGTGGGAAGAAGCATGCATGCCTGACTGCAATAAATGCACCTTATTTCTAGGTTGCCACTTAGACCAGGTGTCAAGTGGGTTTTGCTCACAACCCATGTGTCACATCAAAGCATGTTAGAAGGCAAAAGACAAGTGTCGTGCCCTCCGTTAACGGATTGCCTTCCATCTGACGGCAAGTTGTCTGCTATCTGTTAGCCGTTGATAGCAAGTAGTAGCCTACTTGCGAGTAAGGGTAAACTGACTCGAGCTAGTCTTTGACTCGAGGAGGCAACTAGTTGTGGTGTGGCCTGAAGGGACCTAAAAAGCACCTCGAACAGGCAATCTGAGCCCATCATGATCAATTGTTAGCTCCCCATAGCTTTTGTTGAACTGTCTTGCCGACCACTTGGAGTGAGGCTCCTTGGCAGTGGCGCCAACCTCACCCCCAACATACTTTATTATGTTTGGTGGTTTTTTTTTTATATACTATTATTGTACTTGGTTTGTAATGATTATGTAAAATAATATTAGAATCATAATCAATATATATAATGATGGTATTCTTTTATCATAAGCAATATAACTCTCTTGTTAGACCAAAATTGTATTATTTATGCTATTAATTTGATTCGAATTAAGTAATATTGATTATTTTTGCATTGTGTAAGGTTGTCAAAAAAAATTATACGTTTTTCTCAAGATATCTATTTTTTTCTGAATATCTATCGACATCAACAATATCCACGACAATATCCATAAATCAAAATCTCGACAACTACGGCAGTAACGACATTTTCATCCTTACATCCATGCTTATTCCAACACCAAAATACCTACTGAGATTTTTGTATATTTCCTCACATTGATCTAACTTTATCAACCTTATGCCATGGTCAAATAACTTATGTATTTGTCTTCCAGTTCGTTTTTTAAGGAGGCTTTTGGTTCCTTTTTCTGTTTTTTTAAGAAACTTAATAGTAGGAGAAAGAGAAGTTTGAAAATGTTTTCAGCTTTTCTCACATCTACATAGATAGTTAGAGAGAAAGAGAGCCTCTTGCTTTTGCACTGCAACAGTAGTGAAATATCCATTGTTGAAACCAAGATCGAAGGAAGATGAAGAAGAATGAACCAAATCCATCGTCGGCGGCTAAGATCCGCCGAGATCGAAGAAGAATGCATCGTTGGGGATGCCGATTTGCCGAGATTTGTGCAGGTTCACTTTGCATGTCCATCATCATCGCCATCGTTGTGGAAGACAAGATCTCCATCACAATCTCCGACAGCCAACAGAGTGGAGAGAGATGAGAGAGGAGGAAGAGAAAGAGAGGAGAGAGACTGAGAGGGCAGAGAGAGAATCCAAGAGAAAGAGTGAAAGGAGAGAGAGAGAAAGGATCGAGTGCAAGGAGAGCGAGAAAAAAGAGAGATAAACTAAATGGAGAAGTTTAAAATTTGTGTCATATCTTTCATTTAATTTTTAAAAGGTGATATATAACGTAAATTTCTCAAGATAAAAGAAAATTTCCGGCCAAAGGTTGGAACAAGCCAAGTTGGCTAAAGAATGGAATAAATCAACACATAGCCCCCAATGGGACACTTAATATCAAATATATTACTAGAATCTGCAGAGGAAAATTCAGTTGCAGGCAGATAAGCTTCATCCTTCATGTGCTTTCTTAACCTTTTTATCTCCAAACGTTTATCTTCAATCTGTGGGTGCAACTCATCACCAACAACAAACACATGAACCCTCGAGCTACACCCGGGCTCTTTACTCACTCCTCGAAGTTTCATTATCCCCCCAACCCGTTCAACGTCTTCTTTTCTGCCCAAAGCTGTGTAGATACTTGACCAAAGAATATAGGCCGAAGATTCTGGTGATCCCAACTCCATTAGTTTCTCTCCCCCAGTTCCTAATCCTGATAGTTTCGACAAGTGCTGAGTAAAATACTCCATAAACACATGCCGTGATCAATTGTTGCGGATTCTATAAACTCTAGCTTCTCTCAGTTTTCCAGCCCGACTAAGCACATCTACCATGTAAGCATAATGCTCTACCTTTGTAAATATGCCAAACTCATAAATGATCATATTGAAATAGGACCAGCCTCTGTCCACCAACCCAAAGTGGCTGCAAGCCGAAAGCACATGCACAAATGTGACAGCGACGGGTTTCATGCCTTCTACTAGCCTCTCCTAAAAGAGTTGAAGGGCCTCAAAGCGACGCCTGTTGTCAGAAAGCCCAGATATAATTGCATTCCAAGAAATTACATCCCTTGTTGGCATTCTCCTAAAAACCAAGTCACCATTTTCCAAGCTTCCACACTTTGCATACATTGTAGAAAGCCTGCTTCCAATCGGCATTTCAAGACTGGAACCAAATTTAATTGCCCGGGCATGGACTTGCTTTCCTTGTTCCAATGCAGCTAGGTTTGAACATGCTTTTAGGATGTTTGCCATGGTTAGTTCATTAGGCACAATTCCCTCCAGTTGCATTCTACAATAAAAACTCAAAGCATCTTCATTTTCTCCGTTCGTCACATACCCTCCAATCATAGCAGTCCAGAGAACAAGATCAGGCCGCTGCAAGTAATCAAACCCCTTCCAAGCATCGCTAATGCTGCCGCATTTGGCATACATGTCGACCAAAGCTGTCATCACGTACATTTGGGATTTGAATCTCAACGTATACGAATAGCGATGCAGTTGTTTCCCTACTTCAATATCACCAATATGGCTGCAAGAATTAATCACCCCAACAAAAGTAAACTCAATAGGAGTGACACCACAAACATGCATTGTAGAAAACAATCTCAAAGCGTTTTCATAGTCCCCACTTTGCGCAAAGACAGTGACTATAGCAACCAAGTGATTGAGTTCTTAACATCTGACAGCTTAAACATTTTTAACGCATCACCCAAACTCCCACATTTTCCGTACATTGTAACAAAAGCATTCCCAACAGCAACAAAACTTAACAGCCCCTTTTTCACCGCAAGACAATGAATTTGTCTACCACAATCCACAACTCCAGGAACTATCACAGCACTAAGAACGCCAGTAAAAAAAAAAAAAATGATACTCATTATCACACTCTTTTTCATCACTCCTCACCAGCCGAAAAAGCCGCAGACAAAACACCAGCTTTTTAGTACAAATTCAGAACTGAGCTCGCGACAAACTCGTCCCCAATGAAGCCAGTTTTGATCGCCAGCATATGAACTTGCCGGCCGGAAACGACGTCGTCGGACAGGGCCGCGAAGACAGCGGCGAATGTGTGTGCGTTTGGGAGAGTGTTGTCCTCCCTCATCCGTGGAGGAAGAAAACGACGGGGCGTTTTGAGAGAATGCATTGATGAGGCAGTTCCATGAAACGACGTCTTTTTGTTGTGAGATGTCGAAAACGAGCTTGGCTTTGGTTAAGTCACCGCACTTGGCGAGATCGATAGCTCTTGACGATCCAAGCGTGAACGGCCTGTCCTTTGAGAAGGTTCTTCCGCTGTGTCGACTCGAGCAGTTGCTTGAAGAATCGCCGTGGCTCAGCTGGTACGGAAGGCATAAATATATCCTTATGAAATTGAAATCTCAGCCTTTTTCCTTTTTGTCGGAACTCTATATTTTATAAGGTCCTCTCCTTTCATTGGTTTTTCCTCGTATGTACGGATGAATGTCCGCGGTACGCAGTACGAGAGCGGCAGCAGTTTCCAATGAGCGTCGTAATGTTGTCGTTTCGTGATTTTGGCTTTTGCTACACAGCTATTAAAACGACGACGTTTAGGAGTACCTCCGTCCACCTGAATGAGCAACAATTTTGAGTGGTCTTTTTTTTGGGTCGCCGCCAACTCCAACTGATGAATTTCTCTAGAGCCTTCAACTTCTTCAAGTCCTCCAAATTCGTCTCCTGGAAATCTGTAATTCCTCTCTCTAAATCTCTCTCTCTTTTGAATGTTTTTAGCTTGTATATGTATATGGATATTTATATCTGTATTTGTTTGTTTGTGTATATATGTGTTTGGTTGCGAGCTATTCTGAGAAGGAAAATCGAAAATCGAGTTTGTGGAGCTTATTTTCGCGTTGATTTTCTTGGAAAGTAAACAGAAATTTTGATTTAATTCCGTTTCTGTGCGTTTTTGTTTGAATGCGTTGCAGACCGGTGGGCTTCAGCAAACTCTGGCGGGATGCATAGAGCTGACGGGGAAGACTCTACACTCCAGCAAGGTTTCAACGGTCAAATTATGGCCAGAGGTCGCCGGAGTTGGGAGGTACTTCGATTTCCGATCAAATCTGATTCCCGCTTCGATTGATTACGCCAATGAATCGCCTCTCTGTACCACGCTTTGCAAAGATGGATTCAGAATCCGAACAGTCGAGCATCTGCTTTCGGCATTGGAAGGCATGGGAGTTGACAATTGCCGGATCGAGATAGAGAATTCGGACCCTGAAGCTCTCGATGTTGAGGTTCGTATCTTGAAAATTTTGCGTTTTGAATTGGAATTATGAAGCCAAATTGCTTGACATATTCTCTTAAATCTTTCCCTATTCAGATACACAGCATAAAATTGGATTAACATCTAATTGAGAAAATTTTTAGGCTTTCTTTTTGCTTTTTAATTGTCTTAAAATGAGAATGATGGTGGAAGATCTCGTTAAGTTTCATCCTGAGCAGGCCTTAACTCCTTTTTTACTTATTTGTTTAGATTATTCTGCTTTGCAGAGCATCTTCTTAAGCATTTCTAAGTTAACTGCATAACATGCTTGATCTGCATAATAAGCTTCAAAAGAGTTATCAATAACCTTGTAGGTTAAGCTAATGGCTGAAATTCGACTAGTTGTATTGTTTTATTTTTCTCCCTTCTTTTTGTAGAGTGTGTATTTGGAGAATGAATCACTTGATTATTCAATGAGTTGATGAAAAACATTTAGGGACACCAAAATTCTTGGTAGCTTTTTTTTTTTTTTTTAAAATCTCTGTATGATTAGGAAAGAACTGATAAGTGTTAACTTTTGATGGGCTTGTGCAGGTTCCAATTTTTGATGGATCAGCAATCGAATGGGTGGAGGCAATAGAGCAAGTTGGTTTGAAGGTGGCAACGGATAAGTGTGGCAACACTTGTGAAAAGATGGCAGCACATATTAATGAACCTGTGCATATTTGGAAGTCTGGTTCTTTTGTTGCTGCATTTCCGTCCCCTAATGTTCTCATCAGTTATGGGATTAGTTTTCCACAGGTACACTCTTATGAATATTATAATCCATTGGAATACTAGGAGGCAAGAAATGTGATGAGAGGATTGACTTTGTCACGGGCTTTCGGATGCATTTGACCGTAGCAACATAACATTGAATTTTTTTTTTTCTGTGTTTATCATCAATTTTATTTATCAGGTGGATTTACATAGGTATTTAAATTATTCAAGATACCGAGATACATTGTTGAACTGAAATATGATGGTACATGTCCAAATTTCAATTTAAGCTTTATATTCTAAAGAGTACAATATTTATGGACTAGCCTCCTTTTGATTAAGCAGTGATGTTGCAATTAAGGATCTTTAGAACGTGTAGTAGTTAGGATTTCTTCTTTATTGTGGTATTTGAAGTGGATGAAATCCATATTCAGATTTTTGAATTTTCTGGACCTGACTTCAATTTCATATCAGCTGATGTAAAGCAATGAAGAAAGACATGTCTCAATGTTGTTTTGTTTGACATGCTGGAATCTTTTCTTTTCTTTTCTTTCTTTCTTTTTTTTTTTTTTTTTAAAAGGCATGCTGGAATCTTGTTTACTAAAGCTTTGAATAGTCGAATGGAATTGGACTTTCTTCATTTGGTAAATGGATGCAGATAATTTGCCTACTAGTGGCGTATTTTTTGTTGCGAAACATCTAGCTATGAAACTTGCGTTTAGAATGATAACGACATATCCCATAGTAGCACCATTAATTGGTTCCAAATTGAGAAAGAGGGGGATGGCAACAAACAAGTTATCAGTACATTGCAAGCAATAACACACTGGTCATTTCATTTCTTTTCCTTTTTCTTTCTTTATTTAAGTTTTCTCCAGAGATATAGTTGGCACCTCTATATATTGTAGACGCTGATTGGGAAAATTTCTGTAACACCACCTCAAGTAGTTAGGATTAGAATTTGTCTTCTGCTGCTGGTATCAGAACTTTGCTGAATAAATGCTTGCTCTCTACATTTTTGCTTGTTTCTCGTAACTTCAAGCTTCAAACTTGCTAACACAATTTTATTGAGGTTCATAACATCACTTTTTAACAGGAAGTGAATCTACGTGAAATAACACTTCTTATGGCAGGTTCCTGCTATTGGCTGCCAGTGGTTTTCTTCTGCTCACTTTGATACCTCTCATTATGCCAAGCAAATAGCTCCATCAAGAACATTTTGCGTTTATGAAGAGGTCAATTCCAAAATCTCATCAGTAGTCTTCTTGTTGTCTTTTCTCTGTTTGTTTTTATATCTGACACTTTTTTAGGCAGCAGCTAAATGCATGACTAATAAGATAAAAATGGAGAAAATCTGTTGGTGTCCAGAGTTGATTTATAGAGTAAAAGATGGCCTTTAAACTCAAGCTCTATGAATCCTGTTTATCTTTATATCTTAACTTGTATAACCCTATAAGTTATTCATATTTAAGTCGTAGATTGAAAGCTTTTAGTTTCTTTGAGAAGAAAAGGCTGGTAGTCTTGCATGTTTGAAATCTTAAAAACTTTTGATAGCTTGGATGTTATGTAGTGGAAATGTAATTACACGTAGCTCTAATAAATTAAACAGTAACCATTCTCTGCTCCACCTCTCTCTAGTTACAATGTGTATGACTCTTTATGAAATAAAATTGCTCGTCTGCCTATATGCATGTTATGGTTGTTGTTTGTTTGGGAACCATAACATTTCTTTAGGTCTTTTTGTCTGCATCAACTTAGGTCTTTGCTAATTGCTTGATATTATAGAAATCTTAGAATACTTCTTATGATTTCTTCAGTGTTTTTTTAATTCTTTTTTCTGTGTGTGATGTTTAAAACCTTGAAGAAAGTACGATCACCAATATAAATTTTAATCACCCTACTTTACCTGCTAAACTATTTATCCACAGAACCTCACATGTATGCCCAATGCTGGAAATGATGTCACAATGAAAGAGGATTGTAAATACAGGAAATTTAACAATGCCAATAACTTGATTTCTGAATTCATGTAGTTATTTCATATTTGTGCAAGAAAAAACTTTCCCACTTCTTGTTAACAAGGAAGACATTGAAGATTTTCTTTGGTTGGGAACTTGTTACAGGTGGAGAAAATGCGCGATATGGGACTCATAAAAGGTGGTGGACTAGAAAATGCAATTGTTTGTAGGTCAGATGCTTCATAGTTTACGCATTCTAAAATTTTAAAGTCAAATGGACTATCTGCTTGTCTACATTATGCATAGGTGAATGAAAGTGACACTAGGTTTAGCACTGTGAAAAGCAAGTAGCTAGCTAACAAAGTTCTAGTTTTACGTAAGTTACTTTTCTGGACAAGTTGTCAGCAGCACAATGAATGATCATTAATAATAGATGATGACAGTTTTGGTGTTCTCAAATCAAAGCTTGTCTGTAGAAAATATTGCTGAAAACGGTTGCAGAACTTGTTTAGTTGCAATATTTCAGTCCATGACTTAACCGGAACTAATCACAAAGGCCATGATTATTAACCGAACTCAAGCTTGGAAAACAACTTAGCTAATGATATTAATGAGGAAATTGAGCTGGACTGGTCTCAGATTTTAATCTGATTTTATGTGAGTTAAGCAAGAGAGCTTGCCTAAAGTCTTTAATCCTTCGCTAACACTTATTTGCCCCTTTTATTGCAGTGTTAGTAAAGGTTGGTTGAATCCTCCGCTTCGTTTCCAAGATGAACCTTGTCGCCATAAGGTCTTGGATCTTATCGGCGATCTCTCTCTTTTTGGTAGGTTTGGCAGTCAAGGGCTTCCAGTGGCACACATAGTGGTTTACAAGGCAAGTCTCTATGCTTTTCTTTTGTCCTTCCCTCTTTTGATGACTACATTATAAAATATAAACCATAGGAGTCAAATCCTTCTTAATTTCTGAAATCAAGTCAGAACGGGTTGTACATTCATTCTGGAGACTTTAATATTCGTATTGAATTTGAATGAATTTCCTTAGACAAATGTAAGGCCGTTTGAACGCTTTTTTAGTATTTGGTTTCTTTTCATTATATCCTTTTTCTTATATCTTTTCTTTTTGGGTTTATTTGGATAAATTTACAATCAAGACTGACACTGTGGGGATGGACTTAGCAAGAGCCTTCTAAAGACTGTAAAGAACTGCATATTTTAGAGTTTGGTGTCATCTGTATTTCTTCTTTGATTTTCTTGTCTAATGTTTGGATTTCCTTTATTTGCATTCGAAGGCTTTTTTGTGTTTACAACCGATAAATGGTTTATTGAGTTAGCATTCAATTATCTCAAAATAAAATTTTTACATGGTCAGAAAGACGTTAGTCCAAATGTCTGTTCCTGATCTGGATGCAGCCAAAGTAGCTTTTTTCTTTTTTGGGGCATTCCTGCTTATAAAAAAATGTTGATAAGATAATTAATCAATCTGCCTGTTTGATTTTATCTGTGATGCAGGGTGGCCATGCATTGCATGCTGATTTAGCATGTAATCTGTCACCAAGGATCCAAACGGATAATGTGTTGGAAAACATGTCTGCGGAGTGAAAAAGATGCTGGGAAAAAAAAAAGTAAAGATGGAATGCACAAAGGCACGTTCTACAGCTGTTTTTCTCAAGGCATTATTCAAAGGATATGTTTTGAACCAGAAGTTCTGTCCACTCAGTAGAGAGATTTTAGATGATGAATGATACTTGGGAGATCTTTGTACTAGTTGACGAAGCACTTGCAAATGCAGAGAAAAGAAAGAGCGATGCAAAAATTGTACATGGTAAAAGTGTGAAAAAGTAAATTCGCTTAAAAAAACCAAGGGAAGCTCTATGTTTGAGGATGGTTTTATTCTCTACTGCTAGAAAATGATTATGATTTGACGGAAGTGTGTGATTCTTAGATTTAGATTAATGGTAAAAAATGATGGAATACCAAATGAAAATAAACTTTTCCATATACAATTCAATTCGTAATTATCTTTTATTCTAAAAAATAATTGAGAAAAAACAAAACATCAATTCCTTTCTCCACTATCTACACCATCGGAGCCAATGAATCATGAACGCGGATGATGGGGTGCAGAGGAGGACAAGATATAGATGGCAATGATGAGATGTCATAGGCCTCTCGACATCACTCATCGAGTCCCAAGCCTTGAGCCCCTAAAACTTGAGAGTATATTTTGTATTTTAAATATACTGTATGACATAATTTTGACAATTTTATATTTTTTTTTCCTTGCAGTATAAATCAATCAACGTTAAACCTTGTGGCACTTTTATAGAGACCACCTCGAGAAGCCCGTCAAGAAGCCCATGAAGTTCGTCGTTAAGTCCTAAACCTCCATGAAGTACATCTCAGCCTATCAAAGCCTAGATCCCCTTTTGCTGTCGTTGCCCCTCTAGTGAGACCCACACGAACTTTGACATGCTTGTTGGTGGTGAGACACTTGACGAGTGACCAACAGGGTGGTGATATTTACAAACGGTGAAGGTGCAGGAGAAGCGGGGAACCAAAGCCCCATTAATGAAATTGCCAACAATAGACATGGATCATTTCAAAATATTTTTTCCTCTGAATTCTAATGAAACTAAATTTGGGATTGAAAGGTTTAGGCATTTTTTGGAATGAAGGGAAAAGATTAAAAGTTTTATAAAGTCAATGGTTGAGATCTATTGGTACGAAAATTGGTATAAAAAGAGATGTACAATTAGATATAGTAGGTTTTATTTGAGTTTTTATAAACAACATTATCATAGACCGTTGATTTAAATTTAAGGGTCTATACCGCTTACACCAAGAATTTAGTGCCCCATCACAACTTTTTCCAAAAAATTTAGTGCAGCATCACAGCTTTTTCCAAAAGCCAATGAAGTATTTGAATTATTTCAGAAAGTTAGAACTTTATAGCTTTTGAATTATGCTTCTGGTTTTGCTTTAAGTATTAATTTTATTAAATGCACAACAATCTCATAGGTAATAGAGTTCAAAATTTAAATCTCTTTAGTTTTCAAACCTTGCTACGTAAATGCAAAACAAAATCAAGTATTTATGACCAAAAAAAGAGTGCAATATAAGCTCTTCTATAGCCCTCCACTTCCTTGATGGGAAAACTTATCCCACAAAATGAGAACCATTTATAAAGGTGACGTAATAATAGAAAGGAAATATAACGGTGAGATATTGAAGGGTATTTGAAGGTTACAAATCTTAACAAACAAGTATGCAGTAGAATTTTAAAAATTTTAAATTAAAGTATTTTTCAAAACATAAGTTAGACATGTCATATACATAAATTAATGACAGATCTTACTAACTTTTGGTATATTGAAGTAGGCTTAAATTCGTATAGAGAAGAACGTTTCAGAAGAGCTTCAACCAACTTTTTTTTTTTTTGCTATCTCTATCCACGATCGAAGTGTGGGTAGTCACATGTCGTACAGCTTTTCCTTCGATGACTCTCCTTCTAACCACTTGAGAAGATCTAGAGCTAAATTTCGTGATGTTAAACAGTAGCTCTTAAGGAGTTTCAAAGTTTCTCAAACTAGAGTACTCACTTTATGTTTCTCAACTGATCAAAATAACTGAGAAAACTCATCCCCTATTTATAGTGGCCAAATCTAGGATCAATCTTTAACATATAAGGCCTTAAAATTTAAATTTCAATCAACTTCTAATGAAAAACGCATCTAAAATGCGTATGTTGATTATCGTATTATCGGCAGGCCGAACTTATCCATCGGTAGGCCGAACTAACGCATCACCTATCGAACTTGTGATAATTTGATCCTTGAGAATATTTTATTTTCACCCGAGAATCTAGGATAAAGCTTTAATTTTAATTCAAATAACCCAATAGAGAACTTATTTGATTAAAACAGTCATATCAGATAATCCTATAGACAATAAAATATTATCCAAATAATTCAACGTGTTTATCATGAATTAATTTACAAATTCAATTCAACCGATAAACTAACATGAATTATCCCATCTTATCGAATTTCAACCAATCTAATAATTTTAACATAAGTCACAAATATGTAAGAAAAACATGTCGTATCATTACAGGATTTATTATGAGCTAATAAATGAGACCCGATGGACATATACAGTTTCAACTCCTATAATTAGAAAATATAATATCCTAGATATAAATTTTATAATTATCAACTTTAGTGTTACTCCACTAAAAGGTTAGAGCTGCACTCTCGAACTATATAAAATTACGAAGCTTCATTAATCTAACTATCCATGACATATCATAATGTTATATCCCCATATGATATTCATAATCAGCTTAAGGATAAATTCCGTTTCACCTTCCTGATTATTTTTATCTTATGTTCCATCATCATACCACTATAATACTTTCTATCCATAGATAGCATACCATTCGGTTACACTTATGTAACTAAATAATTGAGTGCTCTAATATTCTAATTACAGGATAACGCATATAACAGAATATTATTAACTCTACAAAAAGAGCTATGGATTCTATATCTATGAATAATAATGTGACACCTGAGTATTTTTAGTACATTAAAAATGCATAAGTTAAGGATTATGTTAAGATAAAAATGCAGCTTAAGAAAATATTGTATAATAATATGAAGAATTATACAGTATTAGAATAATACAGTATAATAAAGTACGCTGATAAAATTATGCAGTATAAAAATTACATTGTAAAAGTAATATAGTGTAAGAATTAGACTGTTTAACGTTAAGCAATATAGAAATTGGACTATTTAAAGTTAAAGTAGTATAGGAATAATACTATCTGGAGGACATGAATGAGTAAAAAATGCTGTGTAAGCTCATAAAGTATAGAGAATATACTAGTAGTATAAGAAAAATACTGTTAGTATAACATAGATTGTATCAAGTTAGGTAGTATAAGGATTACATTAAGTGATAAATATAAATAAGTATAGGAGGTTGTGGGACCTCATGAATTGTATAGAAAAGAATACCAATAGTACAGAAAAAATACTGTCAGTATAAACTTAGACTGTGTAAAAAGTCTTTGTGGGAACCACCATGGGACACCAAAATGAATGAAAGTTTGCCACCAAACCCCCTTGGGTGGCCCAATTACACATTGCTAAGTTAAGTCAAATGATGGCAAGTGATGAGTAATATGATAAGTCATCAAATTTAGCAAAAAAATTCCAAAATACCCCTTGATATAGCCAATCAAATGCTGCTAAGATTAAGCAAACTTTTAACCCCCAATTAATGCAAAATGGTGACTAATCTTTATAAGTCACAAAGTTTCCAAAAATGAAAGTAAAGAATAAAAAGCAAATGTGAAGGAAAAATTCTTCATTTTTCTCCCATTTCTTCCTTAGCCAAAACTACCCTCCTATGCTATTTCGTCTCAAAATTTTGATGAATCCCAAGCTTCAAATCATGCAAGCAAACAAGAAAAAGTGAAGGAGATAAGGATTTAAGAGTTTTCAAGGGATTTTGGGAGCCTTCAAGTGCCAAGAAGTGGGGACAAGCACTTTGCATGGATTAGGTAAAATCCTAGTCTTTTTAATTAAGCTAAAGTTTATGTTTTATTATGTACGCTAAGTGTTTGATGAAATTTTTTGAGGTATGGCATGTAAATGGACATTATGGCATGATTATTTCATGTTCTATATTGATGGTGATGATGAAAGAAAGAAAGAAAGAAACTAAGGGTTTTGTCGTTAAAAATAGGAAGTTGTTAAACTTTGTAAAGTTTAACTAGTTTCAAAGAAATGGGGTTTTGAGGGCCTTAGAGGCTAAATTATGTTCTAAGTAAGGACTAAAATTTGCCAACACAGTGAGGGAAACAACTTTTGTTAACAAAGTTTTGTAAAATTCTAAAAGGACTAAATTGCAAAGTTTTGTAAAAGTTTGGCAGATTTAAAAATCAGCCAAAAAGTCCACCTTAACATTAAAATTTGAGGAAATTTAAAACATGAAAGTGGTAGAACTCATGAAAACTATTAAGCAACATGGACAGTTTGTCAAAATTCTGCTCGGTTAAGAAGTTATGAATTTTACGAAATATTGAGCACAAAATTTCAAGAAATGAAAATGTTGTGAAAAGTTTAGAATTTGACCAAGGAGCTTTTGCAAGTTTAATTCCTTGTGAAAAACTAAATGTTTTGGCATAAAGTGATTGTTTTTGGTTTCAGGGGGCAAAAATGTAAAGATTTTTATGTTTTGGGCCAAAACTATAAAATCATGTGAAAACTGGGTTTTCACCTGGGAACATTGGGTACTACTATAGGTAATGAGTAATCATAGATGCGAAGTTTTAAAGGATTTAAAGTTTAGTCAAGGAATGAATGAAAGAAACGAACGTTATGGGCAAAATGGTCATTGTATGAAAAAGGTCAAAACAAAATCAAAAATCCCAATGCGAAAAAATGCTCCTTAGCGGGAATTTTTCCTAATACATAAGATATGAGAGGTAAAGTTAAGCAAGAATTTTAATAAGCTACGAAGTTGATGAAAAACCCATTAAGGGTAAAATCATCATTTTTAAGAAAACGGCTTAAGTGGAGTCAAACACTCCAAATTAGCAAAACATTCTTAGATAGAAAATGTTTTGTAAAATGTTAAGTAAAGAAACCGTCTCATGAGATGAGAAATTTAATAAGTAATATTCAAGTAAAAGAAAGGTAACCTAGTGGGTTATAAACTTAAGCAAAGAAAAAGGCAACCTGATGGGTTATAAAGTTAAGTAAAAAGAGTGATAGACCAATGGGTTACAGAGTTAAGTAAAGGAAAAGGTAACCCCGACGGGTGACAAAGAAAAGTAAAAGAAAGTAAACTGATAGTATGCAAGTTATATAAAAAGGAATGAACGATTAATGATTAGGTTATGTTATCAATCGAGTAGATTGGTAATATGAAAAGTTAGCTAATAAGTCAGGTGTCGTTTAATCAAGACACAAAAGCTAACTAATGAAAGAAGAAGGAATGAGATAGGAACGTTAGAGCTATAGATAAGTAAGTTCAAATCTCACCTACAGCATAAAGAAAATGATTTTCAAATGCTTATATATATGTTTGCAAATGTGTTTGCAAATGTCATACAAGTTGTTTTTAAAGTATGTTTGCATTTGTTATGCAAAAGATTTTAAAGTTTAAAACAAGATTTGCAATGAGTTTGCAATTGTTATGTTAAAGTATATTTGCATTTAATATGCATAATGTTTTTAAAAGTTCAAGTTATGATTTTCAATGTATTTAAAGCATGTTTGCATGTGAAATGCACAAAGTTTTAAAGAGAACAAGTTATGATTTGCAAATGTGTTTGCATATGATGTGTTAACATTTGATATACTCACTAAAGTTAATAGAAGGTAAAATAAAGATGATAAAAAAAAGTATCGTACTAGCCTCCTTGATGTGACGTACATAAGCAAAGTTAAACTTATGACCTCCTTGATGTGGGGTACACATGTAAAGTTAAAGTTATAACCTCAGTGTTCGATGGTCTCAAGTCTTCCACAATAGAAGCATCATGTTTATGATCTCATGATTAATGATGTTGGTATGAACATTAAAGTTTATAAAAAAAGGAAAGTTAAGGAACAAAGATAAGAAGTTAAAGTAAGAAATGAATGTTCATAAGATGCTCATAATTAAAAGTTCATAATTGAGCATAAATAGAATCATGTATTTTGATTTTGCCTATATTCCTTGTTACGAAATGTTTATGTGTTATGAAAAACATTTTGAGAAATGTTTTATGTCTAATGTTTATGTTTCTATGTCTACAAGAAAAGGTTTGTTAAGGACATTTTAAGGAAAAATGTTTGAGAAATGTTTTATGAAAAACGTTTTGGAAAAATATTTTAAGAAAATGATTTTTAAGAGAAAAGCTTATGAAGTATATTAAAATGATTTGAGAGTTTATGTTTGAGTTTACAAAGCAAAAGCTCGTTAAAAGTTCCTTCATGTTGTAGGTAGCCTTATGGGTGACCATTAGGACCTGTTTGAAGAGCTTAGTGCTGCAAAGGATAGATGTGAAGATTTGGTATGGATGCCATCACAGTATGTTTCTGCTATGCAAGGAAAATGTTTTCCCACTATTTGATATAATGTTTTCAAAGTTTTAAGAAAATCAAAGTTTTAAGAAATGTTATCAAAGTTTCAAGATATATTTTACGAAATGTTTTATATAATTATAAAGTTAAGTTTTATGATATGATTCAGTTAATGTTTCTTATTAAATTTTAAGAAACGATTTGAAATGGTTTTAAAGTCAAATATTGAGTAATGTCTCAACTTAAGTTGCAATAGAAGTTACAACAACTTTTAAGTATGTTTTAAAGTATGTTAAAAGGAAAGGAAAAGAAAAAAAAAATATTCAGTATTTTTCTTCGAAACACCCGTTATTTTAACGGGTAAGATTTTTTATAAAAATCATATGAATAAAATGTCACTTTAGTATTTCTTACCAAGTCTCTATAGGAAACATTCAAAATTTACCTATCACCAACTTCTACCAACATTGTCCCCCTACATTAATGCTCAATTAAGTAGCCTCTTTCTCATTTGGCTAAAGGTCTCTGAAGGAGACATAGAATTAATTCACCTTAATTACTAGAAGACATTGATATATTTTCTCAACCACCTTTTTAATGCTTCCTTCATCTTCTTCCATAACTTGCCCCATTTGCGTCCTCAATTATGTAGGCATTATTTACTAAAAGTCTCTAGGAGAGACATGATAATATTTTTTTTTAATGTTCATTTGTTTCTTCTTACCACTTTCCCCATAAACCTACAATTATCTCCCGCTCCTCAATTATTTTGATGCCTTTTTATTCAACCATCATCACCTTCTTCTCTAGTTTCTCATTCTCTCCCTTTCTGACTTCAATTTCTAACTAAAGAAACAAATCATAAATCTATCTTTGCAGCCAAAGTAACTATAATTCCCAGCCATGTTTGAAGTTGTTTTGGAGTTAATTCAAGCTTGATTTTTACCCAAACTTTGGTGTTTTTCAAAGGAGTTTTGAGGTAGGTTTTCTTTAATTCAAACTTAGTCTTTAGTATGTGTTTCTTCATCTTTCATGTATAATTTTTATGTTCAAAGTTTATGCAAATTCATAATTATGTTAGCATGTATATTTGAGCATTTATGAACAAAAACTTGAGTCTTGAATTAAAACCGACAACCAACCTTTATTTTGGTTTGATGATGACTTTGGTATAAAACTAATGAAAATATGTTTATTATGATTATATAATGCATGCTGCATATTTTGGAATGATTTTGGGATTTTGATCAAGGATAATATGCTTTAAGTTAAAGAACTTGACATTCCATAAACTTTGTAATACCTCCATGGCCAGTGGCTCTTTCTTGAAATTTGGGATTTGATGAAAATGAATTTTGTAAATTGGTTTGTATATTTAAAAAGTAGACATCCTAAACTTTCCAACGAGCTATCATAAGCCTAAATCGGAGTTGTATTTTATTTTCTATGAATTTTTCAATTCTCGGATTGGAAACTAGTAAACCTACCAGTGGCAGTATATCACCCGTCTACCTTAAGTAAACCACCTGTTAACCCATGTGCTAATTGTAGATAGTGAACCCAACTTTGTTCACCTTTTAATCCCTTAATATCTTACAGCCTTTCCAACACTATCCTAAGTGATTTATGAATCTTATTAGAGACTAAAATATATAGATTTACACATAATTCATTTATGGATGTGGTTATATGTTGTGCTTTAGTTTTAATTGTCTTTATGCACGACTTAGGATCAAGGGTGTGTGAAGCTAACGTTAATTAATTCCGAGATTAAAAGATTGTTGAGAAGCTTGAAAGGTAGGGAT
>CAMOHE010030637.1:0-10234 GCA_946598075.1 Artocarpus hirsutus
TCGGCCTGCCGATCAGGCAAGTTCGGCCTGCCTATGAAAAAGTTCGGCCTGCCTATGCGCGAATTAAAAATCGCGCATTTTCACGCGTTTTTACGCGTATCTTATCCGATATAGACCCGAATTTGGTTCTGTTTCAAATTTTGGAGACCTTATCTGATAAGGAATGACCCTAGACCCAACCTCTATAAATAAGGAGTAAGTCTAATGAGTTATTTAGATCAATAGAGAGATTAAGAGTGATACTTTAGTGGTGGGAATCTGAAACTCCCTGAGAGCTCTTGTTCACAAATCACGAACACTAGCTTTGGGTTCTCTCAATTGATTGGAAGGAGAGTCACCTTGAGGAAGAGCTGTACGTGTGAGCCCACACTCACTCCGATCGTGGATAGAGAATAGCAAAGAAGACCAGTTGGTTGAGGCTCTTCTAGAACGTTACTTCTCTACACTGTTTTTGGGAGCTTTTCAACGAGTAAGAGGTTAGTCAGATCAGGTTAATTTATACATATAGCATGTCAAACTCATGTTTTGGAAAATACTCTGTTTTAAAATTTTTAAAATTCTGCTGCGTATTATTTTTCCAACACACTAAAGGCATACTAAAACACCATGGCATAGCTTAGGGATGTAGAATACCTTAAGCTAGAAATTGATAAATTTAGTTTCTATCTAAGGTTGTTCATGGTTTCGTGAAGCTAACGTATAGCGGATCGAGACTGCAGTATTGAACTTTGGTACGAGGTATCGAGGTAGGGTTTCTATCCTTTCTCTTTGGTAGCCATGATTTTAAAAAGGGATTGTCCACAAAGAATTTTTTCTTCTTAAATGTTTTCAATGAATGAGGTTTACTGTATATTTTCATTATTGGTTAAACAATGAATGATGATAACGAATGTAATGAGAATGTTCGATAAAAGAGACATAATCATGATGTGACACCAGATGTGTCAGTTGGTACGTAATGATAAAATAGAGCATGATGCCATGTACAGAGATCAGGTCGTGGGGAGCGCGACCGTAAGGGCAGGTCCCGAAACCCAGTTGGGCTACTTCGGTGGTGATTCATGTGGCTTTGCCTATGATATAATGAGACGATCTATGAATGAGTAAAGAATTAATTGGTATGAATAAGAATTATTCGGTTTCACTTTGTTATCTATTATTTATCTGTCCCGTGTTCTGGCTTTTATTTAATTATGAATATGCTTGTTTAATTTAAAATGTTTTTGAGAACTTAATCCTACTGAGCCTTTCGCTCACATCTTTCTTGTTTTAAAACTTCCCGCCCCCCCTCCTTCTAGGTTGAACTCAACAAAAGGAGGACTGAAGAACTAGGAAGAAATTGCAGAGTTAGGTTACTATTTCCTAGGATATCTATAAACAAGGCATGTAATGTTTTAATTCATTTAACTTTCTTTTGACTACGGTCATGTATTTAATATTGCTAGTATTATGTGTGCACTCTAAACTGGGTCCGGTGGGGCCCAATGGCGTTTGTTTATCTAATGTTTTCTCATTCACGTGCTCGCTTCCATGCATTCTATAAATAATCGTTAGGAATTTTAACAACTTCTTATTATTATAATTAATGTTTAATATCTTTTAAAATGGTAGTTTCTAAAAAATTTATTTTATTTAATCTAATTAATCTGCCATGTCACTCCCCTAATTTTGGGGCGTGACACTCCTCGAGCCTAAATCCCCATTTTCAACTTGTTTTCTCAATTCTCGGGCATAAATAATGATCAAAATTAATAGAAAAACATAGTAGATTACTTTTGAACACATTAAAACAAGATTTATGCAAAAATTTTGAATAAATCCCAAAATGAAGAAAAATAGAGAAAAATAAAAAATCTTGATTCAAATCCGTTTTTTTTTTTTTCAAACTAAGCTTGGATTCTAAGTATTTGAAGTTCCCCTAACTTAGATTAAAGGTTTTCTAAGCTTAAATGAATTTAGATTTCAAAATACAAGGAAAATTGAAAAATTGAAAAAGTTTTGAAATTTAAAAACTAACCTTGAATTTAAGCTTTAAATCGAAGTTGTAATCGTCTAAACGCATTCCCAAGCTTTTAATCCACTAAATACCGAAGTTTGGGCTTGATTTTGAAATCAAAACTTAAGAGAAAGAAGGAGAAAGAGAGAGAGACAGTGAGAGAGACGACAGAAAGAGAGGGAAAGAGAGCGACAGTGAGCGTGAGTGAAAGAGAGAGGGAGGGAGAGTTTAAATAAAAAGAAAGGTGGGTGATTTCACTGTGTGAAAACCGTGTACCACCCACTGTTTTGCAAAAAGAGGTATATTTGACATTTGATAAATTGTTTTGTTTTAAAATTCAAAATAACAAATAAAAATAATTTAAGGTAATTAAAAATTATTAAAATAATCAAAAATAACATTAATTTAAAAATTTTACAAAATAACCAAATTAAGTTTGAAACATTCCTTATGCACCCTAATCCACCATTTTACACACCAACAACATTTAATTAATTTTGGGGCGTTACAGTTAAATAGAAAATTTACTCAGTAAAAATATTTTTTTACTTGTCTATTTACTATGAGAAAAGAATTTACTGGTAAATTTTGTTTTTGCTGTCATTTACCACAACTACTTTTTTACTTTATTTTTCTTTTAATTTCCATTACATTAACTACTTTTTACCTTATTTTTCTTTTGATTTCCATGCATTAGTTTACGCTTTGGTAAAAGCGTTATTACAATTTGGTGAAGCGCTGTTACAAGTTAGAAATTGTTTCTGGGACTTTGAGAAGGCGAGTGGGGTTTCACCTACGGTTAGAGGCCATCGCTTTGCACGTATAGCATCAAAACCCGGACACAAAATTCACTATCAGCTATCGTTACTTTTATTTTTATTTTTATTTTTTTTGGAATTACTTGACACCCTACAAACATAGTGAATTCGAGATTCTACAAAAGGATGTTAATATTTTATGTTCAAGTGCGGAACGCAAGCCTTCGTTACTCTTCAATGTATTTGTTGGCAAAGGCAGCAAACTTTTAGTGGCTCGCAATTATCATTACTGAAGCTAAATAATTTAGTACTATTCTCACCATCATTTAAGGAGATATTTCAAAGGTTTTGGTTGTACTTTGCAATAGTAGCAGACTGGTCCGAGTGTTTGAAGAAGAAATACGTGATCATTTATCAAAACTTATCAACATATCTTCTAGCTCCTTGTAACTTAAAACTCCATATTCCAATTCTCAATAAAACTTACAGATGCAATAGGAGCAAAATAAGAAATGAACTCGTTGTATGGAACACCAACAGACATCCAGCCCCTTTTTTCCATGCTTCTAACTCAACTAATACAGGCATTGCACCTCGAAAATAGCAAGAGGCCAGGATGATCACAAGTCCATTTTTTCGGTTTCAGAACATCTAAGCAAATGAAATGGAGCAAACTGAAATTTTAGGCTACGGACTAGTACTGCAGTCCTAAAATCCATTAGAACTACTTAAGTAAATTTAAGCAGTGCCGGAAGCGGCTTCTTGACAAGCCTCTAACTCTTCGACCGCTGATGAATCTTCCGGGAAACTAGGAGATTTTGGGGTCAGTCCAAGCAGCTTGAACATGAGTTGATCAGCATCAAAATCATTGTTGGGGGTAGTCAACAACTTCTCACCTGTGAAAATAGAATTTGCCCCAGCAAGAAAACATAATGCCTGCTCAGGCATGGAGAACCTAACTCTACCAGCTGATAACCTCACCATCGCTTTTGGCATCACAATACGTGCTGTGGAAATCATCCGAATCATCTCCCATATTTCAACTGGCTAAGATGTATGAAGGGGAAAAAAAAAAGTATATTAAGCCCGCTAAAACATTGGAAACGAAGTACATATGAATTACAACTCAACATTAAATGAACCAGACTCCCTCCTAGTATGGTATTACAAAGCATATATACATTTTATTCTCTCATGTCTTAAGAATATAGCAAGGGTCCAATCAAGTAAAATTATCGGTTAAAAGATTTCTACCATATTAATCCTACAAAGAGAATAAAAAATAGATTTTTTTTTTGTGAGAATAAAACAGGGCACAGTTTAGGATTGTTCTTTTAAAAGAGGCACTACTGTTACTTTGCGTATGGAAAAAGTAAAGACAGAAGCAGAAATAAAAACTAAAAAAATGATCAACTTCTCAAAAATAACTTAAAAACTGCAGTGTCTGTGCTAAGTGATTTTGTGCGCTTTTACTTAACAACTTGCATCACAAACTATACCTAGAAGTGAGAAAAACTCAATTGCCAGAACCTGAAAACAGACATGTTGCATGCATTGCACAAAATTGTCCCGATAGTTACCTTTTGATCTTGGAGAGGTGTGCCTTTCACCGCAACCAATGCATTGATGGGAACACTCTCGGGGTGAGTGGGCAATGTTGCCAAAGTATGCAACAAACCAACTCGATCCTCCTCTGCTTCTCCAAGCCCGATTATTCCACCTGTCCGACAGAAAAGTTAGTTGCTTAGACAAATGTCATTCTAAATTCACAATACTTGTTCACCTTTCTTCTGTCATTTTCCTTGTGGAAGACCTCTAGAGTCTACTTGAAAAATGAAGATTATTTAGCATGAGAAGCTTAAGAATGTATGAATCGCACTGGGGGAAATATTAGTATGATTGGTTGAAAAAGGTCAGGATCACATTAAACACAATACAAAGTCATTTGCAACCAAAACCCGAATAGTAATTCCATGGAGCTTTTTACTAGACTACTTGAACCAATAATTATCTATCAGCTCTACAATTAAACAAACAATGTGCACTTGGTGTAGTATAGTGAACAAATACATCTTATCTATATACAAAGGGATCAATGAATAGACAAAAGGCTTCACTTGTTGGGCAGAGAAAGAAGCTAGTATACTGAGGGAAATATGCAGAAAAATGTGGCTTGGTAGGTTTAAGATGAAATATTTTCACCACGTAGATGACCTTGAAATATTAACTAAAAGGCACCACAGAAGGACAATCTCCTTTATATACACATTTTAACAAGACAGAAAAAGAATTAGAAGAGGTTGAGCTTTGAGGCCAGTCTAACCCACAAGAGACCCTGGAGAAGTTCCAACTCCGCACTTTAAACCTTCTCTCCATATCTTTGCTCCCTGTTGCCGGTAATAATGCTACTGCCAACACTTTATTGTTTCTAGTTGGCACGTTAATTCAAGAGCCAATTGACGATCCTTGTTCTAGAGGAACCTCCAAAAAGAATGCTGGGAAGGTGGGGGGGCTCTTGTATAGTTGCAGAAAATATCAAACTGGGGTGTAATCAAGTATGCGAACAATATACCTGAAGGGCCAATTGTAGGTTTAAACTATGTATCAATTCCTTCAAAGACAGTTCAAGTAAAACGACATGACTATAAGGGTCAAGAATCAGCACTCGAGTGATAGTATAAAGTCTTCACACAGATAGATCCCAAATTAGTTCATCAAGTCTCCAAGGACTTGATTAAATGGAATTCAGCTTTCTATTATCAAGGAAAGTAAGAGTTGAAGTGCCGATGATCTTAAGCTAACTTTCAATGTCTGCAACAAGAATGTTTAGCTTAACGCATTCCAATTTATATTCTATGCTCAATGCAAGACAGCTACTACATTAATAACTTAAAATAAACAAAAGCTATGGACTAGACCAAAGGAAGAAGAAACGATGAGCAAGTGACTAGGTAGGTAAGATTCTACAACACCAACATCAGCCAAGGTCTAAATCATCCCAGCATAGAGGGAAAGTGTGTCAACACAGCTCCCATTTTCATATGCTTATACAGTTTTTAGTTAAGCAAGGCATGTTCAACAGTGTCAAGAGCCCAACGTCAAAATTTGCAACAAAATATATGAACAGATAGTTGTTGACTTCTTTCCACTATTTCCACAAAAGTTGATGTCGAAACACATTTTCAATGTTAAAAGCGACAGAGTAAAAGCCGATTTACCTGAACAGACACTAATTCCCGCATCCCGGACATACTGAAGCGTTTGCAAGCGGTCATCATAAGTTCTTGTTGTAATGATGTTTGGGTAATATTCCCTTGATGTATCAAGATTGTGGTTATAAGCTGTGAGACCTGCCTTCTTGAGTTCAACAGCTTGCTGCTTCTCTATCATACCCAAGGTGCAGCATACCTCCATCCCCATACTCCTGCAGCATAATAAATACCCATTTGAGCAGAAAGAACACTATTCTACAGCAAGAAAATTTATGATGTCATATACGTATGATCTTTGATGAATGAGCTACCAGGTCATGCAAAAGGAACTTTTGATGAAGGCTGATCTTTAGCAGCAAGTATGGCGTAGAAAAAAACAGACTGACACAGCATGGAACCATTTATTTAATTTAACCCTATAATCTATCACATGACTTTTCTTAAAAAAAATAAGTCTAAAGACCAGTAGGCAACCAAGCTCCAATATTTTATCATTTAAACTCATGAATTTGTCTTGATAGTTTACATAACCAGAAATAGGCCCACCAATTATAACAAAGCTTAATAAAGCACAGGCTTGCAACGCTAAATGTCATTCTAGCAAATAAAACTTGAGTAATTATGATCAGATTTAATCATGAAGAGAACACTGGTCTAAGGTCTTGCAGATAAATCGTCTACTCATTTATAAGAATTGAGATCTTGTCCAGCAGTTTAATTATTTCCTACCAATTACATTCTATTACCTTATTTCTTTAACATATTCAAGGATCTGGTTGAAATTGGTTTTTCTTCCCACCGTCTCTCTCCATGCAGCACCCATGCAAAAGCGCGTGCTACCTGCCTCTTTTGCCTGTCAAACAAGGAAACTATATGTGAAAATGATGCAACAAATGGGGGTAAAAGGATCATAAAATAGCATCATCTATGATTATAGTCGGTGAAATACATAAATTAAGAACCTAAGATCATAAGTCTGTTCTTCCAAATTTTAAACTAAGGTCCTAATCAGCTCTTTGACCTTCTAGTACTTACAAGATATCAACACTTTTACAACTCACAGTCACAATTCATAAGACCACAAATCCCTCTTATAAAACTCTGTTAATGCATGTTATTGATGAGATCTGAGATCCAAGCTATATCAAGAAAACTAATAACGGCCAGATGCTATGATGATAATTTGTTTTCCCCTGATTTATTTTTTATTTTATTATTTTTTTGATGAGAAACAACAAGCTTCATTAAAAGCCATAAAATTACAGCAAACAAAGGACAACTCGACAGTAGTCTTCTGAAAAGACTAGAATCTAAAAACACCAAAAGTAGCAATCATACATCAAAAATAAATATGAGAGTGTTTGAAATACAGTTGGAACATAAATACTATAGCATATGAGAGTTTTACACTATAGCAAACCTTTACTTTTCCTTGTAGCATATGAGAGCTTTATATTGTAGCAAGTTGAACTTAAAGGTCTAACTAACTTGTCAAACTAAGCCTATGTCATCTTTCCTCGGAGTGATAGATTTTGTTTCTATGCGGAGGTCTAACATATTCCAAACAACATAACCCAATAGTCCAATTTAAATATTAATGCAAGTAGAAACATCAAATCCACCGAACAAGGAAAAGAGATGCAGTTGATGGGGAATAGCATCGTATATCTTAGCTCTTGATATGAAAATACAGAATGTAGCAACATGAAAAAGAGTACCTTTTTTGCTGCCTTTAAAACAGCATCCTTGGTCATAAGCTTTTGGGCTTTTAGTCCTGTATTATACCTGGATGACTGAGGACAATATGAGCAATCCTCACTGCATCCACCCGTCTTGATAGAGAGGAGCGTGCACTGTTGCACTTCCCTGAAATTATGAGCATGTCTGTGTACTTGAGCCTAAAAACAACAGGGAATGTCTTAGTACTTCTAATCTTTTCTTTTTCCTTTTTTTCAATACGAAACTTCCTTTTGATACTGAAATCAGTACAAAGGAGAGATGACAAGTTAAAACGATAAAACAAAAAAGAAATAGAAACGAAGATTAAAGTTCAAAAATCATTTTAGAAAAAACCATAATTTATACATCCAATCACCCCATTACAACAACAACCCCAATTATAGTTTTGAAAACTTTGAGCAAGACAGTAAAAGATATTTTTGTAAAAAAAAAATATATATATGGAAGGAATTCCATGATTTTGAATACAAACTTGATCAGCCGTATACAGCTCGTTTAAACTACTGCCCCGACAGTTTCAGATTCCATTAGAAAAGAAAGTTAAGTGTCATGGAGAAAATGTATAATATGGCCAGTAGTTCAACGCACACACAATAAATACCTATAAATAGAAACCAAAGCCCAATGAACCAAAACCAAATTAAAGTAACATGAGAAATGACCAAGAAAGTAAAATATTAAATTATAATCTTGTCCCTTCAAAAAAAAAGTCCATCTCTCAGTGACTATGCTTCACATAAAAAAATAATGGGGGTAAAGATATATATACCGCCCATTTTCATATGAACTATATATGCAAAGTATCGATATCTATGTTTTATTCACAAATTTTACTGGATATCCGGATATTCTTCTACATTTTCCTCGATGTCATTTGTGGGATATCTAATAATAAAAATTTTAACATAACTTCGCGGGTTTTCGTGTATTATCAACTTCTTTGTTTCGGACAATATCTGCAAAAAAAGACAGATATTTATCTTCCCAATTTTTACCGACGTCCGAATGTTCTTCAACATTTTCTTATATGTCATCCGAGGAATATCAGACACACACAAAACAAAAGAAAAAACAAGCACATGGTTTAGGAATAGAAAAAAAGTTTATAAATTGATTCTGATTATAATTGTAAACCCAGTCCGTGAACTGAAAATGCATGCCATATGAAGGAACATCTGAAAAGGCTGTTTGGCTGCCAAGAAAGTAAATGCCTCGTTTAGAAATTTAACCAATTTGGCAAAAAAAAAAAAAAAAAGGACGACATTCGGAAATACATCAAATATAGGATGAAGAAAATCAAAGAGAAAGGGGACGTAAATAAAAATGGAGGAGATTAAGTTAGAAAACTGACTCCATGGAAGAGAAGATCGAGAATGGGGGAATGATAGACGGCCTTGATCTCGTCGCGAGTCCAGTCGTTCCTCGGGCCGTCTTTGATGGTTCGCTCGGCCTGAATTGCGGCGGCGGAGGATGAGGAAGATGAGAAATAGAGCAACGAAGAACAAGATGATGAAGAAGAAGAAGCAAATCTCAGGTACGGAAGAAGAATGGAACGAATCGACAACATTTCTTTGTTGTGTTGATTTCGATTTTCTCCCGAAGTGAGGCGAAGAAAATAAAGAGGCAAGGGAGAGAGCGGTTTGGGGCTCAAATAAATAATAAGTTAATTACTTTTATGTAGTTGTTGTTCGGCTTGAGGCTTCAGGCACAGGCTACCAGGAAGGACTTTCTCCTATAGGTTGCGCACGCACGGTACTTTCTCTTGTTCGTTTACCAACCCCACCTTTCTTTGTTTTGTTTTTTGTTTTTTGTTTTTTATTTTTTTATTTATTGTTATGGTAAGACAAATATTTTAGGACAGGTTCCTTTACACTTCTGAGACAAAACTTTTTTGCGCCATCATATTTCAATCTAATAGTAAAAAGATAAGCAAGCTCATTTTTAGTTAAATGAGTCCATTCACACCAAATCTATCATAAAACTTAAAAAACAAAATTAAAAAGAAAACTTGAACTAAAAATTCTTTAAGAAAAAAGCCAAAGGGTAGATTTGCCCCTTTCTTTCTCCGGTGATGGCTTGGTGTCAATGGTGCTAGGTTGTCGGCGAGTGGGTCGAGGACGACTTTGCTTGCAACCACTGTGGTTCGGTATTCCTCATCGCACTATCAGGATGTGTTTGTGACCACCATGAGTTGTTGTTCCTTTTTGCAATGGTGCTCTCCTCGCCTCCTTAGGTCATTGGCAACTCCAAGTCTGAAAAAACGAAGCCGGCAGCAACTTCTTGTTGTTCTAGATATTTCAACCTTCGCGAGATTGCTCACACTTCTGAAGCCATCGAGCAAGGAGTTGATCTAAAGCTGTCACCCCCAGCAAGGAGTTGGTATTCTTTCTGGTCGACCTATTTGAATTGTTTTGATAAGATTATATTTTTATTAAATTCTCATTTAATTATTTGTTTGTTTAATTGTTCTAGCTCGTTTTCTATATATTTATCTGATTCACGAAATTTCTTTTAAAGTTGAATAATTT